>PVJO010005920.1:0-93945 GCA_004026905.1 Hystrix cristata
GCTATGAAAAGATCAACCAATAACAAATGCTGGCAGGGCTGTGGGGAAAAAGGAACCCTCCTCCACTGTTGGTGGGACTGTAGACTGGTCCAGCCACTGTGGAAATCAGTATGGAGATTCCTCAAAAAACTACAACTAGAGGTTCCTTTTGATCCAGCTATTCCTCTACTGGGCATCTTCCCAGAAGAATTAAAATCATCATACTACAGTGATATATGCACAACCATGTTTATAACAACACAATTTGTAGTTGCTAAGTCTTGGAAACAACCTAAATGCCCAAAAACTAATGAATGGCTAAAAAAGATGTGGTTTTTCTGCACAATGGAGTACTACTCTGCCATAAAAAAGGATAAGCTAGAGCCATTTGTAAGTAAATGGATGCACCTTGAGAACATACTCTTAAGCAAAATTAATCAGACATTCATTAGTATACATTGAATTGTTTCTATGAGTAGCCATAAGGGGAAATAAGGAGAGAGAGGTATAACAGATATTATATAAAGTGAAGATAATAGTCAAAATAGAGGAGAACTAGAAAGGGGGAAGGGGGAAAAGAAAGAAGGGAAAAGGGAAAGAAAGAGGAAAGGGAAAAATGGGAAAATATAAATAAACCTGCTGTAAATAAGGATGGGGGAGCAGAAGGGAGGGGTGGGGAAGAGGAGGAAAAACCAAGATACTTCATGTACAGGTACAAAATAACCATGATGAATGTGACCATTATGTATACAATGTACCAATACATGTTCTTGGTTAAAAAAAAAAAAGTTACAGATCTGCCTCATTTACTCACCCGGTTCCACTCCTGCCGCTAGGTCATTAAATGAATTGTCTGCTGCTTGAGCAATTGCAGACAGTGTGTACATTACAATATCCATAACAAAGAATTAGTCCAAGGAAACTCCAACTTGATAACTGCTTTTAGTCACATAACTCTTACATAAAAGTTATAAAAACATAAAACTACAGTACTGTACCATACAGTGTAACTGCACAAACGACAATGTTGTATAATCAAAGACATTGAAGCTTCATAAACAAGACGTACACACTGTAAAGACAAAATACAGCTCATAAGTCCGAACAGCCTGCCTCAGTTAAACCGGTAGAGCGTCGACCGAGGGCCGTCTGTGTTCGAAGTAACTGCAACAGGTTACTGTTTTCAAAAGAAACCAGAACCTCAGTAGAAAGAGACCTCCCTTCTCACCGAATGGTTTCGGTGCTAAGGTTACAAATGGATGAACACCACGTGTGCCTGCACTCATACCCCCGGAGGCTGAAGCAAGAGGATTGCAAATGCAAGCTTAGCCTGGGTAACTTAGCAATTTAGCGAGACTCTGTCTCAAAATTTAATACGTAGTAAATAAATAAATAAAAAGCGCTGGATATGTAGCTCATTGCCAAGGCCCTGGGTTCAATCCCAGTACCGAAAAGAAAAAACAAAGACTGGCAAGCTGGGCACAGCAGTCAGTGTACATGTTGTGAACCCGGGCAATTTGGCAAAGCCCTGTCTCAAAGCCTGCTGATACACACCAGTAATCTCACCATTCTGGAGGCCGAGGCAGGTCAATTTGAGGCTGGCCCAGGCAATTTAATGAGATTCTGTCCCGAAATAAAAATAAAGATAAACAAAATACATAAAAAGTGAAAACATGGGGCTGGGGAGGTAGCTTAGTGATCCCTGGGTTCAATTCTCAGCACTGGGGGCAGGGGAAGGAGTAGTAGAAGGCCCTGAAGAAGGAGACAAAAAGGTTTAAAATACATTTTGGGGGAGCAGAATAAATAATCCAGTGAATGAATTTTATTTAGAAAATAAAAGCAGGGAAGAAAGCTTTTATATTCATTTGCATATTAATTTATTTTCATTTTACTCAGTTTTATAAAAAAATTTTTAAAGAACTACCCATCTTAATGGTCTGATAAAAGATAAGTACCATTCCTCTTTGTATTCTCATTGTATGACCTTTTAATAGACACAACTGAGAGAATGGTGCTATTAATTCCATTGACTATCTCCCTTTCTTTTTCTTTTGAGACAGAGTCTCGCTGTATAATTCAGCAGGACTTGAACTCATTATGTAGTCCAGGCTGGCCCGGAACTTGTGATGATCCTCCTACCTCAGCTTCCCGAGTGCTGGGATTACAGGCGTGCGCCACCACGCCTGGCAGAAGAAATTTTTAAAAGCATATATATTTTTCCATTTTCAAAACGTCACAGAGGGGAGGGGCCGCAGAGTGCCGTTAGCAGGGCCTGGCGCGCGGTGCGCCCCCACCCAGGGCCCCTGCCTGTGGCGTGTGGCCCCTTGTCCTCTGTGCCCTGTCGCCTCGGGGCCTCTTCGCTGCCGGAGCAGCTGGCAGAGCCGCCGAGTGAGGACCGGGGGACGAGAGTGCGTGCGTCTGGGAGCCGGATGGCCTGGGAGGAGAAACTCTGAAGCAGGGAGCAGGAGGCGGCTGGGCCTGGGACCCTCCCCGCCCTGGAGATGGGGACCGTGTGCTCTGGCCAGGCGCCGCTCCTCCCCGGCCTCCCTTCCCTCCCGTCCTACCACGTCGCTATCCTGGGTCTGGACTGGGCTGGGAAAACAACCGTCCTGTACAGGCTGCGGCTGGACGAATTCGTCGATGCCGTGCCTACCAAAGCATTTAACACCGAGAAGGTCAAGCTGACCTTGGGAAACTCTCAGAGCGTCACTTTCCACTTCTGGGACGTGGGCGGTGGGGAGAAGCTGAGGCCACTGTGGAAGTTGTACACCAGATGCTCGGATGGCATCGTGTTTGTTGTGGACTCTGAGGATGTGGAAAGGATGGAAGAAGCCAAAATCGAGCTTCACAAGATAACTAGGATATCTGAAAACCAGGGAGTCCCTGTGCTCATCATCGCCAACAAACAAGATCTGCGGAGCTCGCTGTCGCTCACGGAAATTGAGAGGCTGCTGGCAACGGCGGAGCTGAGCTCCTGGACTCCTTGGCGTCTGCAGCCCACCTGTGCGGTGGCGGGAGACGGGCTCAAGGAGGGACTTGAGAAGCTGCACGACATGATAACGGAAAGAAGGCGAATGCTGCGGCAACAGAAGAAGAGAAGATGAACATCGATACTTCTGTGTCTGGGAGGGACAGGTTTTCTCCGGCCCGATTTTGATAAATGAAGATCTTAGTACCTCCAGCCCTGTGCGCCCGTTTGCCCTCCCGGGTGCTGCTGTGAAAGCTTTGTTTTGTCGGCCCAACTCTGTCGCCTTGTGGAAGATGAGTGATGTGGTCCCTTCTCCCTGCCCCACATAGCTTTTGGTGCCACCGTTTCGGGAAGGCGGGCAAGAGCAGTAAACTGACGAGAGAGCAGTTGTGGAAATCGGGCCTGAAGTTAGTGAAATAAAACTTTGATAAGTTTCGGCCCCATGTTTTGTGCTTATTTCTTTGGGAGGGAGGCTTTGCAAAGAAATTGCCTACAGGGCTTTGTATGTTAAGGTAAAATGCTGATGAATGGAAATGTGAAGGTAGATTCACACACATGCACGCATGCACAGGGAGTTACATTGATCTATATTGCTCCTGCTGGGAGGAGGAAGTGTTTGCTTTTTTAAATTTTGGCCAGATGGTTTTTAACATTTTCTGGACTCTGATTTAATGCTATCTCTTAGTTCCAGACAATGTTTAGTTAAGTCGGTCTAACAATAAAAATAAGATATTTGGGGTATATTCAAGTGCATGGACTAGTTCTGACCACGCATGTTCTGGTGTGTTGTTTACTTTTTAGAAATAAGTATGTATCTTTCTACACAGTTTTAAAATAACCTTGTTGGGATTTGGGGCTATTATAAAAATAGTTTGTTAATGCCAGGCGTGGTGGCACACGCTTGTGATCCCAGCACTCGGGAGGGTGAGGCAGGAGGATGGTCATGAGTTCCAGGCCAGCTTGGGCTACGCAGCAAGACCCTGTCTCAAAACAACAACAAGGAAAATTTTAAAAATACTATGTTGTCAGAAGCACTTTCACATGAAGGACCTTAAAGAAGCTACTTTAATTCTTATGTAGTAATTGTGGGTATGTAGACCAATTCTGAATTCATATGCATATATATATTTATGAAGAAATCACTTGGTAAATTCAGTCAAGAGGATACAATTACAATAAATACATGGTCTCTAAAATACTCTAGTTAAAAGATATTTGCTAATGTTTGCTTGTTGAAAACAGATGTGTTTTTCACATATTTCTGTAGGGTTTGGGGAGTAGAAAAACTTTATAAATGACATCTGATAAGCTGTGGAATGAAAATGTGAGACACCTATATGCACTCTGAGCTTTAACTTTTTTTGTTTATCAACTGAACAGCATTACTAGGGCTGTCTAGTCCTGATTATAAGAAGAAATGCTGAGTATTGCAGATAAGAATTATGATTACAGAAAATGAAAGGGAAAGTAGCAAAGCAACTTATTCCATAATTTATGAAAATTCACTGGTGCTGTTTCAAGTGTAATAAAGAACATAAAATTGTAAAAAAACAAAAACAAAAACAAAAACTGTCACAGAGACTTAGAAACGAAAATACGGTGGTTTATAATTCAAGTGAAAACTCCCGGATTTAAAGGTATACCAAGGAGCAGTGAGCAACTGAATTCTTCCTGAAACTTTATTACAATAAACAAACAAAAGGAAACATTCAGGCAGCCAGCCTTCCATCAGGGACACCTGTGCTGTACGGAGGCTGTACTGTGCTGGGCCCACACGGCTGTCTGGGCTGGGTCCACGGTACTGCGTGCGTCCTCAGCTACCTGCTCACTAGACAGCGGTGAATCACCAGACTGGTTAAGGCTGCTAGGAAAGGGGGAGGGACATTTACTGCTCCCCACTGCTGGGTAGCATAAAAATACAGCGTTGCAGCATATATTTTTCAGGATATTGCGTCAGCGAGTCTGCTCCCCCCAAGCATGTGCAACAGCCGAGAAATTCTCCTTACGTCCTTTCTCTGTAGATGATCTCATCCATCCTATGGCTTCGCAGTGTCATAGTGGTAATTCCAAATTAGAGGAGAGAAGCCTGACCAGTGACAAGTTCAGCAGCACTCGTAGTTCAGCTGACGAGGAGCCAGGGCACAGTCTCAACATCGCCAGGATCGCCACGTGCTGTCAGAGTGAGTAGCAATGTCCCTGAGCATCTGGCACCCAAGCGTGGCTCGTTTTCCTCTGCCTGCAAGACTGTACACATCCTCAATCTTTGAAAAAGATTGGTTTTGAGTAGTGCAGGTTAACTCACGAGGCATTGAGCAGGGTCTTGTCCAAGCACACCTTGGAATGATGAGAAGCCATGTGGACATCATCCTGGGCCACCTGGCTGTGGCTCCAGCTTGTACCGTGTGACACCTGTGTCGTCTCCCCGAGCTGAGCCAGTCACCCGTTAACCTTTGTGGGAAGAGCTAGGCTAAAGCCTAGGCTGCCTGAGCTCCAGACTTTTAGATCCTACTGTCTACTTGTCCTCTTTTCTTGAATCAAAGTGCTACAGGTTCCTCCAACTCAGCATTCTGTTCGTCCTCCTTGGAGCATCCTTCAGTTCACGGGACGTTGGGCCTGTTAGGGGATGGGGTGGGGAAAAAGGGGGTGAGTCACCCAGCTCACGACCCGGAAGGGCTTACCTCCCCTCTGTCTTTGCTTCGTGGTCGCCATGCCGGGAGCAGCCTTCCTGTCTCCAGGCCCTTCTCAATGCTGCTTGTGTGTTTAAGCCTGCTGAACATGGACTGAAACTTACAACTGTGAGTCAAATTAATCCTCTCCTCCCTCGAGTTGCCGTGTCAGGTATTTTGTGAGTTCATGCTGCCCATGATTAGCCAGTTTAGTCTAAGTCCATCCTGCGTCCCAGCAGGAAGACTTCGCCTTTGTGCGATCCCCTACTCGGTGTGGAGCCCACAGCACCGAGGACATGGGTTTGCTTCCTTGCCACTTCCCAAGGCCAGTTCTTCTTACTAGTGAAAAGCACAAAGCAAAATCAATATTCTTAAGGAAGAAAGAAAAATGTAGAGTAAAATCATGTAAGGAATAGAGAAAATTAAAAAAAAACAAAAATATTTAAGTTAAACTGGAAGGACAAAAGTTGTTAAGGTATGACTGTAATGAAAAGTGAACTATTGAAGGAGAAAATAATTAGATTTAAGATCAAGGAAATTAAAAAAACCACAAAATGGGGCTGGGAGCATAACTCAGTGGTAGTGTGCTTGAGTCCAGCAGGGGGTGGGGGTTGGGTTTGGTCCCCAGAACTGTAAATAAAACAAAAAAACTCTACAAAATTTAAAATAAAATTTAAAAATGAACCCGGATTAGGAATAAAAGTTTTAAACTGAACTGTAATGGAACCAAAACTGATGTGTAAGAATACATATCATTTCAAAAGAATGTAGAGGCAATCTTGTTAAAGGAAATACAAATAAAGGCAAAGTAAGGAAAGAAAGATTGGGTTATAACAGTTAATAACGAACGGAAATTGAAGGCTGGGTCATGCTCAGGGGTAGTGGACTTGCCTAGTACAGAAAGGCCTGGGTTTGATTCCCAAGAAACAGAGGGTGGGGAGAGAAAAGGGGGAGAGACAGGAAGGGAGGAAGGGAGGGAGAGAGCAAGGGAGCGAGGGGGGGAGAGAGAGGAAGTGAAAAGAAAGAGGAGGAGGAGGAAGAGGGAGGAAAGAAAGAAAACGAAAATCGAAATGGGGCAAATTAGACAAAATAAATAAAATCATGTAAAATATCTCTCTGAGTACTGCTGAGACATTGCTCATCGGAAACAAAAGATGAGGGGAGGAGGGCATAAAGAGCCTTGCTGACAGCAAGCTAGGAGCCCTGGGTAAAATTTCCACACTGACTGTTCGATACACTCGCACATATTTTAAACACCAGGATACCTTCTGAGAAGCGCATTTGTAGGTGAACTCATCTTTGTGTGAGCATCACAGGGTGCACTCACACAGCCCAGAAGCCACAGGTAAGTCTGTTGCTCCAGGTGGCCTTTTGATACAATCAAGAGACACAGCACACACCAGATGGATGAGGCTGCTGGTAGCATATGGTGGACTTGTGCAGTAAAATTTTTTTTTCTTAGAAGCAGGAGTCCATCTATAACAATAAAAAGTACAGCAATTACATAAACCAGTAACACCATCATTCAGTAATCAAGTATGCTGTACTGCTTGTCAATCATACGAACTACACTTTTATACGACTGGTAGCTTGGTAGGATTGGTACACCAGCAAACATGCGCATGGCACTAGGATGGTGATGACATCACTAGGCCACAGGAATTTCAGCTCCTTTATAATCTTGCAGGACCACTGCCGTATATCCTGCCACCACTCACTGAAACGTCATTGTGCAGAGCATAACCACAGTTAGGTCGTGGGCAACTGGGAGATGGGCAGCACCGAGCAACACAAAGCTTCTGTCTCCCCTGCCCCTTGTCCCATGTCCCCAGCAACCCTGCATCTCTTTAAGGCATCTGTCAGAGGGGACCCACAGCTGCCACAAAGAGGGCTGGCTGACTTCCCTGCTCAGCCACCTATTCTGTTCTTGAGAATCCAGAAGAACAGCATCGTTTGGTATTTAAATGGACAGGAAAGCATTTGGCAGTTCCCTGTGTGGGCCAACAGCTGGTGCTGGAAAAGTAACACCAGGTCTGGAATAATGTGGTTTTGATTGAATTCTCTAGGATTACAGGTGTAGGCCAGGGCTGTCTCATACCTCTGTGAATGGAAAATATCTTTACCTGCTTTTTGATACCTACTAGCAACCATGCTTTATCAGAGCTGTTTTTAATGATGTGACTCTACAACGTTTTCAGTCCAGATAATGGTTGAGAAACTAATTTAAAAAATGGTGCCAAGTACTACAACAATAACAGGACTTTGCTTTTTCTTTTTCTTACTTTTTCTCTTCCTTTTTAAATAATTTTGTTTGGATGACTTCAGAACCTGGAAAATACATATAATTTTGGGAAAACTAGCTGTGCTGTCAGCTTTGGGCAAAGTATCCCAGTTTACCATATTGAGTTGGCATAGTACAGAAAATGACAACCATATAGGTCTAGGAACAAACCACGTTTTTTTCATTTGTACAGGGATACTGCACTGTATTAAATATGTAAGGTCTTATCTGCTTGGGTTTGATTACAGAAACTAATAAAGTATTCTCTAAATAATGATCTTGAGCTTCTAATCCAGGAAGCAAGGCTCGTCCTGTACCAAAAATAGTGATTAAGAGTGCATCATGCTGTAGGAAATGTTATCCAAAGATTTGATTTCTGCCCTTCAAGAATTCTAAGGCGAGGCCAGGCGCAGCAGCGCCCACCTGTGAGCCCAGCACCTGGGAGTCTGAGGAGAGGTTGAGGCCAGCCCAGTCTGTGGTGAGTTCAAGGCCACTCTGAACTACAAAGTGAGACTCTGTCTCAAAAAACAAAAACAACAACAAAATAATTATAAGGCTTATTCAATCCAAGTCTCTGTTGTGGAGCGTAATAGTTCTCAGTGTGGTCAAATTAGAAGGTCTGTCAAGGAGGAATCCAAGAGAAGACTTCTTGATGATCCAAAGAGTCAAATATAAAAAAGTTTTGCCATTCTCCTGGACAGAAATTGAAGATTCGAGCATTTACATTTGTATTTTTCAAATTTTTGTTAGCACATTCATAGACATTATCGCCTACTCGAGAAGACTGTGAGATGTTTAATCATTTAATCAGTTCGTAAAGTACTGAGATTGTTACTGCTTATCCTAAAGTGCCCACACCCAGAACTCGCAGCTTCCAGGCTCAGAAAGCTTTCTCACTTTCTCACCCCATGTTGACAATAAGGGATGAGATGGTCTTTACCGGCTCTCGCACAGCGGTTACCTGCAACTCATCAGACTAACTTGGGTTCCGGGCCCATCCCTAAACAGCAGCCAGGGTATTGAGAAAACATTTAATAAAATCCGGAGGCAGCGGAAGACTCAATTCTAAGGGTGCCTAGCAGGTGACTGTGTTGCTCAGAACTAACACCAGGAGCTTGTTGAAAGCTAAGTCTGGGCCTAAGCACAATCTCACCCCAACAGTGCATCGCCATGTCAGCCAGGTCATGGAGGGTGTGTGGTGGAGGGACCAGAGGCAGAGCTCGGCGATGCACCTTGAAATACAGGCAGCAAGCGTGTCCAGGAGCCCTTTTATATGGCACGCCTGGTAAGAAAATGAAATCAGATGATAGGTATAAAGAGCTCGCAGCCATGCTTGCCACACGGTGGGCACCCAATGTTCGTTCTCCGTAATATCACGTAGGCGTCTTCAACGCCAGCTGCAGGAAGTCTGAGGGCTGCGAAGAGGGGATGGCAGGTGGAGGGTGTGGAGCTGTTGTCATCACACAGGATGCCTCCAGGCCGGACGCAGCTCAAGTTCCCCATTTTCTCCCAGCCACCAGGGCAAGGCCTGAGAGTCTGTGCTCTCCTGGTTCTCGCGGGTGTCCTGCAGCGGGGGTGACAGGAGGACGCACAGGAGGACACGCCGAAGGCGGCGCAGGCCACCGTGGTGGTGTGGCGGGGCGGGCGCCCCGGCTGGGTGCGGGCGTCTCGGAGCGGGAGTGGGGCCAGGCGGGCCGGGAGGCAGAGGCAGGCCGGGCCGGGCTCTGAACGTGTGACGCCGCGGGGCGGGGCACGTGCGCGGTTTCCCGCCACAAATGAGAGCCCCGGACGGCGCCCCAGCTCGCCCGCCAGCTCCCCGCCGCTGCCCGACGCCCGGCCAGCTCCGCGGCAGAGTCGAGGGCCCTCCCGGCGCGGGCCGCGGTGGAGAGGAGGGAGGCGCGCCGGCGGGGTCCCGCGGAGGGGCCGGGGGCTCCGGGGCGGGCGCGGGGAGCGGGGAGCGGCGCTCACGGAGCCCTCCGAGCCCGCTGCGCGGGGCCGTGCACCCGCCGAGGAGGCGCGCAGCCGGCCGGCAGAGGCTCAGCCCCAGCCCCGCCGCCCGTGTGCCGCAGAGCAGAGCCCTCCGCGCGCCGCCCCGGGTCTTCCGCCGCGCCATCCGCGGCGCCCGCGGGCGGCCTCCCGGGGACCCGGAAGCGCGCCCGACTGCAGCTGTCCCCGCCGCCAGCTAGCGGCCCGGAGGGGAGCCGGCAGAGCGGCAGGCGGAGCGGGCGGGGGGCGCCGGCGGCTGGCCGGGCGGGAGGGCGCCAGCCGAGCAGCCGCCTTGTAGGAAACGTTGAAGCGAAGGTGCTCGGCTGCACCAGGATGGCCGAGTGGTTAAGGCGTTGGACTTAAGATCCAATGGACATATGTCCGCGTGGGTTCGAACCCCACTCCTGGTAGTTGCGTTTTCCTCTCCGTAAACACGAGTAGTTTGTCTTTTTGGAAAAGTATGGACCTCACCGAGCACTCCACGCCCCGAAAAGTGAGAATTCTCTTTTCTGGCGGAGACCAGCCGCGCCCATGCGGTGCTCGGCCTCGCACCGGAAGGAGCGCGGCGGGCCGGGCATGGGGAGCCGCGAGCTTTTCGGGCTGCTCGGTGCAGCCGGGGTGGGGGGCGGGGCCGGCTTGCGGTCAGCCGCCCGGTTCCTCTGCCAGCCCGCGGGAGGCGGCGTGCGCCCCGGGGCTGCTTTTCTCTTGGGCCTCGCAGCCGGTGACGCGCGCACCTGCCTTCGGTGAGCTCCTGCGCCCGCTTGCAGCTTAGAGTTTTAAAACACTGAGCCCCTGGCCTGGGTTTCCTCGGCTTTCTCTGCTTGCTTTGCTTTGGTAAAAGTGATCTGACTTCAAGCACAAGTTGCATTAACAGCGCAAAGAACCTCTCGCCCCTTGAATTGCTTGGAAAACACGAACGAGATGCCCCGATAGTCATTAAAATTGGGAAATCCACGTGGAGGGGTCACTCCCTGCTGATCCCGGCCGGCAGTGGCGGTGACACCTTCGTAGCGCGGATTTCCTGTCGAGAATGAGGCATTTTATTTATTGCATTTTTATTTACCCCTTAGACGTCTCCGGTCAGGATCACAGCGTCGGTCCTGACTTTTGGGACCTTGAATTTACGAAGTTTCTGTCTAACGACAGAGGCTCGGTCTCCCAGGGCCCAAGGGTGCCGGGCGTGCTGAAGGGGCAGGAAATATCTGAGGGGTGTGAGTGGGGTGCTTGCTGAGCTCGGTCTCTCTCTCTCCTTAAAAGCCCAGCGGTTTTTTTTTTTTAATGAAAATCAGGCCTGTTATATTAGGCTCTTTAATTTTAAAACTTCTTAAATATAATAAATATTTTGAAGTTAAATTTGAATCACTTGTAGGTATGCCACCACTAAGCTTGTCGTGAGTTTCTAATTATTTTATAAGAAAAAAGTTATTATTTTGAATTACAAATTGAGAGAGTGAGTTTATGAACATTCTGTGGGTTTGAGCAAGTTGTAAGTTGTCTCGAAATTTTTTATTTTCTAGTGGACTTTTTACACACAACTCTAGGGGAAAGCTGTTGCCTGTACATATGAACAGTGACACCTACCGGTGGATTGAAGGAAAATTTATTTGTTAAATTTTGCTTTTTCCGATCTAAAATTCTGATGTTCCGCAGTTACTGTGTTTAGGAGCAGGTTAAGGGTATATACCCCCTGCCCCAGGAAGGTGCCTTTTGCTGTCGGTCCTTGATGATAAATCTGCCATTGAAAAGAATCCCAAGTCGCTGATACACTTTGTACAAGCCATTGTTTTAATCATATGAATAGCATCTGTGTCTCACTGCACATGCTTTGTTTCAATTTAAGATTTTTTTTCAAATTCTGAACCTGGCTAAGAAGGTGAAAGGAGATAGGTATCCGGATCACCCCTCATGGTCAAAGCACAGAAATCTTGAACAAGAAACTCAGTAATATGTTGGAACTTGGAGACTTTAATTAATTTCCTTTGTTTTTCATTTAAATCTTAAATACAATTATTCCACCTAGTCAATAACCAGTGACCAAATTGAAGACGTGCTGTGTACCTTACCCACGTACTACTGGGTCAAATAGGATAAAGTCAATCTACTCGGTTTGAAAGATGCCGTGTAAGAATCAAAGAATAGCTGGGTGTGATGGTGCAAGCCTGTAACCTCGGCACTCTGGGAGGCTGAGGCAGGAGGATCAAAAACTCAAGCACAGCTACAGTGGACTTTATCTACTTAGGAGAATCAAGATTCAGAAGCCCAAAGAGGCGAACCCTCAAATGGTTTAGGAGTCATGTCTATGCGGGTAGGCTACCCCGTATACTTGTGCAATTCAAACCTCAAATTTATCTTTGGGTTAGGTTGTATTTTCAGCTGTTCTTGTTGTTGCTATCGTGTGGTCAGGCTAGCGGCCACTGGAAGAGATAATTTAAAACTGCACTGAAAAGATGAATTATTAAGAAGGACGGTGAATACGGTCTCCTTTATTAATGAGCACAGGAGGACATGCGTTTGTGAAATGTCCAGCGCAGGTCCCATGAGGCAACACAGACTACGATGAGGAACCAGTCAGCTCCAGTTCTTTTTCTTTTCTTTTTTTGGTACTGGAGATTGAACCCGGGACCTTCACACTAAGCTGCATCCTCAGGCTTTTTAAAATTTTGAGACAGGGTCTACATGGCTAAATTGCCCGGTCTGGGCTTGAACTTGGGGTCCTCCTGCCTTAGTCTTCCAAAGTGTTGAGATCACAGGTGTGCACCACAATGCAGGTTTTAATTCCACTTCTGTCCCTTGTGGACTGTATGACTTTGGACTGGCTATTTAGCTTCCTCAAGTCTTCATCTTCTCTACTATCAAATGGGGTTGATAGCCAGGCAGGGTGATGCTTTCCTGAAATCTAAGCATTTAGGCAGGCTGAGGCAGGAAGATCCCAAGTTCAAATCCTGCTAGACTATTTAGTGAGACCATCTTTAAAAGGTGGAGGGGGCTGGGGATGTAGCTCAGTGGCAGCACACTTTGGGTTTGAACCGCAGTACCCCTCTCCACATGGGAATGAGAGTAGTAACTATCCAAAAATTTATTGTGGAAAATAAATGTGATGTTGATAAAATGCTTAGAGAATTACTGACACGTACTGTATGGATTAAACAATTGTACTTTAGTGATTCTTCTAAAGCAGTGATGGCAAACCTTTTAAAGACCAAGTGCCCAGACTGCAACCCAAAACCCACTTATTTATCACAAAGTGCCAACACTGCAATTAAACCTGAATACTGAGGTTGTCGTTTAGAAAAAAACAACTGTTATCTGACGCTCAGCTGCTGGGGCAACTTGGCTTGTGTGTAGCATGCATGCCGTAGATTCTCCACCACTGTTCTAAATAAATATTATATGAATTGAGTGTGAGTTCAGCCCCCACCATGGCAAAAGTTCAGGGAGTTGGTTCTGTGTGATGTGTATTGTATTTGCTGTAAGAATTACAGAGGAGTAAAATGAGTAAATTAGCAAAAGATTCAATTTTGTCCGATTGGCTCATTAAACTTTTTTTTTTAAACTGAAAGTCTTCAAATGCCAAATTTCCTGTCTCTTTTTTTTTTTTAATAAAACCTTGGATAATTTAGGGTTCTAACCTCCAACTTCCCAAATACACACAAAGTGAACTTACTATTTTCCCATAGGGGTCACACCCACTGAATTAGTCATAAATAACTATATTAAGGATGTTGTTCACATTTTTTGAACACTAGCAATCCTGACCCACCCAGTTCAACTTTTTAAGTGCAACCTGACTTCAGTTTTTTAAATTCCGCATAAAATTTTTCTGTCATTGGGAAGAGGTGCAAAATGATATATAATATTCTGCTTCTAAGTGCAGCAGAAGGCATTATGTAGACTGGCACTGAAGTCTTATCATTACGCATATATATAGTCTCTTTCTCGAGGATTCAATGTGATATCTAATCCTATTAGTGCATTTCAAAGAACATGGAAAAGTGTACTCTTTCAACTGCAAATAACAAATGAAATTTAGAAGTGCCTAATGAGTTGAAATGACCTTGGTATTACACTAATTGGGTCCATTAGTCACTTTCTTCGACATCCATTTTAGTCTCCTGGGAGTAACTCAGACCAAAGGAAGCTGGGGATGGACTTGGATTACCTGGAGTGGAGAAGCCCACTGGGCGGATCCAGGTGCAAAGCAACCATCCCACTGGATTGCTTTCTAATAACGAATCATTGCAGTAAAAGACTCGCTTTCATTAATCCCCCTCAAAAGACTCCCCCCAGCTTCAGACATACTTGCCCATTGTTCTGGCCACTTTTGGAGACACTTCCGGAAGTCCTTTTTCCTGAGTGTCTTTACAGGATGTGACCAAAATTTGGTGAACGCTGCTGCCAACTGGCATCCAATAGAAAGGTGTGATTTCGTCCATCTTATTCACCAGATCTGGCACCTTGAGCTCGTCCCCAAAGTCAAAATAACCCCCAAAGGTGAACACTTCAAATTGATTCAAGACAACAAGAACAAAAACACGTTTGTGAAAGAGGACCTCCATGCTACAGACAAGAAATCTGTGAGCCGTTCACTCTCCAACTGTCCCTACGCATTCTGAGTAGCTGTCTGTCATCTTTCTTTTCCCCTTTCCCATCTTCGAATAAATTGTCTTCTGTTATTTAAAAAAACGAAAGAAAGAGGACTTCGAGAACTGCTTCAGAAAACGGCAAGAACAACGGATAAGTATGTCTGAAGTGACGGGAGGAATTTGAGGGGATTAATGGCAATGTGGCTTTAACCGTACAGTAATAATTTTATTCAAATATGCCATTTTTTTAATTTTTATTTTTTACCAAGAACATGTATTGGTGCATTGTATACATAATGATCATATTCAACACGGTTATTTTTTACCTGTACCTGATGTATCTTGGTTCCTCGCCTTCCCCTTCCCTCCCTTCCATTACCCCCTTCCCTATTTGCAGCAGGTTTATTTACATTTTTTCATTTTTTCCCTTTCTCTTTTCTTTTCTTTTTCCTTTCCTTCTTTTTCCCCTTCTCCCTATCTAGTTCTCCTCTCTTTTGAATACTATCTTTTTTTTTTTACATACATCCATTATATCTCTTTGTCCTTATTTACACTTAAGGTTTCTCATATCAGAGAAACAATTAGATGTGTACTGATGAGTGTCTGATTTATTTCACTTAAGAGCATGTTCTCAAGGTGCGTCCATTTACCTACAAATGTCTCTAGCTTATCCTTTTTCATGGCAGACTAGTACTCCATTGTGTAGAAAAACCACATCTTTAGCCATTCATTAGTTGTTGGGCTTGGGTTGCTTCCAAGACTTAGCTATTACAAATTGTGTTGCTATAAACATGGTTGCGCATATATCGCTCTGGTATGGTGATTTTAATTCTTCTGGGAAGATGCCAAGCAGAGGAATAGCTGGATCAAATGGAACCTCTAGTAAATACACCATATTTTGATCACACCTAGTGTGTGTATACATGTTATCTGTATATTACCCATCTTTATGTAGTATTTATCTTCATGTTTGTATCTATATATACACCTCCATTTCCAGTACAACTCTGGAGAGTTCATCCTAACTTTTTCCCTTTCGCATTTCAACCTAATCTTCTCAAGCAATGAGAAGCCTCCTTCCCTGCCGTTATTCTCCATACAGTCACTTTCTTGCACTTTCTGCCAATGTACACCTGACTTCCAATCCCATGAGCCTCCTCTTCTCCTGCCTCTTGGGCTGCTCCTGCACCTGACACCAACCCTGGGCCGTGCACACCCCCAGGTAGGCGTGAATCCCAGAGCTGAACGTTACAGAGCTCTTTTCGCAAGCTTTATTTATGGTATCTTTTAGGCGATTGAGATTCTTTTGAATTTTTATCATGACATCCAGTGCATTTGCTGCCACTCCTAGATTTGGGCTACCCAAGCATTAAATAATTTTTATTCAAATTGTTGGTAAGAATCTTGAACACAGCAATAGAAGCAAGATTTTCCTGCTATTAAAGATATTCTTTCTAGGTGGAATTGATACGTTGATATGCAGTTTTTGTATGTCATTTTTCAACCTGCTCCCAATTAACTTTTAATGATTATTTGGTTTGTATTTATCCATTGTGACCACAAAAAAATCTAGCAGTGTGTTTCCTAATACTGCACCAGAATTAAGATGCATTCTGTCTTAGTATAATGATCTTATTTAAAAATAGGCAGTTTGGCCCAAGATGCTATTAATGAACCCACGTTGATTTCTGCTACTCACTGTTTTCTCATCACAGGGGTCAGGTAAACTTGCTGAGTGTAGCTAGTGAGCAAAAACCTGGAATTGAACCCGGGATGGTGTAACCCTAAAGACTTGCTCTTTCCACTGTGCCTCTGTCAGCCCACGGGGCAGCCAGGACCCATCTCCCTCTTTAGTTTTTATGTTATGCCTATTAATGAGACAGTGTCAGCTGCAAGTCCAAGCCCATGGGCATGTTCAAGGCAAGACCAGGGTTACTCTGGTAAGGCCACGAGTGAGTGCTTCCACATGTCCTAAGCTGTACAGGTGCTGCTCTTAACAGTTTCTTAGGCCCCTACCAACATGTCCTACTGACTTGAAACCTAACTTAGAAAGGCAGGTATACCACTCTGGTGAAGAGCAGAGTGTCTGAAAGACACAACTATGAAATTACATTATTTTACACAGTGTTATGGATTAAATATAAAGTGTCCCCCAAAGACTTGGGTATTGAGGGCTTGATTCCCAGTGCAGTGAGGTTCAGAGGTGCGGCCTACAAGGTGACTGGACCTGTCATCACGAACCTTCTCAGCAGATTCCTCCAATGTGGAGCCCAGAAACTACTGAGTAAACTAGGAGGTGGGGTGCTGCTGGAAAAAGCCCACTGGGATTTGGCCTCCTCATCTCTTCTCTCTCTGGGTGTTTTCCAGCCCTCTCTGACTGCCAGAATGTAAGCAGCTTCCCTCCACCATGCCATTTCTGCCTTAGCGCCCCTGACCATGGACTAAAACCTCTGAAACCGTGAGCCAAAACAAACCTTTTCTCCTTGAAGTTGTATACATAAGATGTTGTGTCCCAGCGATAGAAACGCTGGTAATAACATGAGAAATATTTACTCAACATTGTGTTTTTCTCTCAGAATATCAGTATTTCAAGTATTCCGAATTTTAATGCAGCTTTTTAGTTCAGAAGAGTCTAGACGTTTTTGTTGTTTTCTTTTTTAAAGAAGGAAACTTTAAGGCTCACTGAGGCTTAGAAGTGCCACAAAAGTCACTTAAAACGTACTTAAGTACCTGATAAAGGTGTTTTTACTAGTTTACTAGGAGGGAGGGGGGAGGGACAGACAGAGAGAAGAGAATATGAATATGCAGCTGACTGTGCAGCTGTTTTGCTGGATTTCGTAGGCTGTAGGGCGCAAAGATCACATTCTTGAGGTTGTGGTTGTGTGGAAGAGGCCAGCACAGAGGAAGAGGGACAATTCAGAACAAAGACGGTCTAAGTCAACAGGCAAGGAGAAACATCCCGGGAGAGGAGCTGGGGAATTCCAGAGGAAGGGTGGGAGTCCTCCCTGGAATCCTCAGAGAGGCCTGCACAAATGCACAGAGGCGTTTCTGTGCGGAGCGATCCGAGCAGGCAGCCGCGCAGGAAGTGCGCTCGCTGGCCTCGGAGCACCAGGCTGAGGGCTTGCGGGGCGGGTCCCGGAGCAGAGCATGCACCAGGCCTTCGGCAGGACCCCTACGAGCTCATTCATGTTACCTGGAAAAACACATTGTTTCTGCACACAATTGGCACCGCCAACCAACATTTTCATGTCCGTCTTTATCAAATAAACCTAGACATTTTGTCTGGTGGTTTTTAATTGTTCAGGAAACAGTGCTAACCAGACTGCTGGTTGCCCCCCCCTCCCAGCCCCTATTCCCCATTTCTTCTGCAGAAATTGAAGCACAAGATGTAACTTGACACAAAGCTGCCCGAGATAAAACACACATTGTACAGTTTTTCTCACCTGCAAACAGCAATGTGCATAAGTTCTGACTGGGACTTGTAAATAGAAGCTTTACTGAAAACTCCCAGGAAAACATTCTTAAAAGACTGTGTGCACTTCCAGGAATGTGAACACGATGGCTGGTGTGTCAAGCACCATAATGCACCATGAGGCTGGAGGCCACAGGTTAGGGTTGGACAAAAAGTGAACCTGGACTACCAAGCTTCACATGTCCATAAAGACAGGAGACTTCTGTGACTTGGCGGTTCCCACCACCTGCCTTATATTAGTACAAATTAATATAAATATTGGCATTAGTTGTTGACTTTTCTGTGGTGCTGGGAATCAAACACAGGGCCTACACATGCTAGGCAAGTGCTCTACATTTAAGTAATGGGTGGAGAAAGAGAACCCTATAATGCAGATTGTGAAGAGGTGGTCAGAGTTGCTGAAGAATAAACTTCCGCAAACGTCATCAGTGTCTTCTGTTGACCATGTGGCAAATGGAACCGTTCTTGTCGTGGTGTGAGCTGCTGGATCTAGCAACCAGGTCCTGATGATGAAAGCAGGGGCGGCAGGCACGGTGGGGGCAGCCTGGCGCGGGCAAGGCGGGGCAGGGCAGCAATGGGGACAGGACCGCAGCTCAGGGTGTCCGCAGCCAGGCACGGCACACACGCTGCCTTGGATCTGTGCTTGTTTGCATTCAATGGCAACCTCAGTTAGCGTCTGGGATGTGACTGATGGGCCTCTTCGTGTCTTTTGACGAAGACTGATATCAGTGTGTAAGCCCAACCTGGGTTGGAGGAAAGAGAAACCTGAGAGCTACCTTTCTCGGGTGGTAAAATTTATTTTTTTAATTTTTAAAAAATTTATTACAGGTGGGCGTGGTGACACACGCCTTTAATCCCAGCACTCGGGAGGCTGAGGCAGGAGAATGGTCATGAGTTCGAGGCCAGCCTGGGCTACATAGTGAGTTCAAGGCTAGTCTGAACTACACAGCAAAACCCTGTCTCAAAAAAACAACAGCAACAAAAAGTTTTTACCACAGTAATAGATGTATTGCCATTACTCCCCCCAAGATTTGTTATAGTAATAGACACATTGGCATTAAACCCCCTCAAAACCCCTCGGATTGAATACATTTATCGCATTGTTCTTTCTTACTACTCTTTGAAGCAGTTCTGGAAGTCCTCCTTCCTGAGTGTCTTTAAAAGATGTGGTCAAAAATACGGTGAATACTGCTGCCGAGTGTCATCCTGCGGAAAGGCAGCCTCTCAAGAACAAGCCAATGTGTCCTGGTCCACCTGATTCACCAGATTTGGCACCATGCAACACCTGGCACCTCCCCAAAGTCAAAATGACCATGGGGGGGGATTTTTTTTTTTTGGTTGGTAACGCAGATTTTTGTAATTTATTTTATTAGTACATGTTTGCAATTCGTGCAGTTTACAGTTGTCTCAGGGAGCAATTACATGCACATATTACAGCTTTTTTTTTTTTTCTAATTTCCCTCCCCTTTCCTCCCCTCCCCCAAATCTTCTTTTGATCAGACTCTGCAGCTGGCCAAGCCCTTCTCACAGGCATCTGGAAAAGGGAGGGAAGACTGATTATTGCTGGTAATTGAATCTGCACACTGGCTTTGACTAGAGACCTCTTCATGCAACTGTTATTTGGGGGGAGGGTTGCCTTTGTGGTTTTTTGGTGGGGGGAGTAGGTAGGTTTTGAGAGAGGATCTCAGTATATTGTTCAGGCTGATCTTGAACTCGCTATATAGCCCAGGCTGGCTTCAAACTCTCAGAGATCCTCCTGCCTCAGTCTCCCCAGGGCTGAGATTACAGGTTTGGGTCATCATGCTGGGCTTTACAACTGCTGTTTTGTATTCAAATGGGGCACTTACCACAGGGAGGGAGGCTGGGAAATGGGACAGAAGATAGAGTCTTAGAAACTGCCTTGCCTTTTGGAGCTAGAATCAGGACAGAAATTTAAAACTTGGAAGATTTCATGTTTTCCCCCCTGCTTATATTATCTGTAATTATTTCCTTTTTTTTTTTTTTTTGGCTAAAACTTGGTGTATTGTACGGTTCTTGAATCATGTCAAGGCACTTTCCTCTTTTCATCTCTGTTTCTCATGCCTATGTGATTGCTTGCTAAATATATTTCACCATTTTATTTACTTTAGGGGAGCAGTGACACCATTATGTTGGCGTCCTCACACCCAGCTCCTGGCTGCACAGCACACAGATGAATTGCTATAATTATTTATTCTCCCGGAAAGGAGCCGGAGGCGTCAGAGCCAGATAATATGCACCTTTAGCCCGCCCCAGCGATACTTTGGAAACTGTTTGCTGGGAATCCTTAAATACGCTCTCTATTTCCAGTTCTCCTAATTGTACTAGATAATTGAGGCTCGTGGAATGAGTTGGGAATTTTTACTTATTTTTCAAAGACTACCCACCATGGCTGCACATTTATGAGGATTTGTGTTGATCCTGCAGCTCAGTCCTCAGGTTGGGGAATTTGTCTGCACACTCAGAAACACAGAAACCCCGAGACACGGAATTCAGGGAACTTTTAGTATATGTGCTGCTGCAGCAAGCACATTCAGGGAACTTTTGAAGCTAGAGTTAGCGACGTTTTTATTAGATTGCTTTGGTTTCTTTTTAGCAGGCAATTATTTCCTGCCTAGCAATCTTCTTAAGTAATTTAAAATGTAATCATAATCACAAATACTTATTCTCTTCTGTCCTCTTCATTGGAAAAGGAAAGAAGAAATAGAGGCTTGCTAAGAAGTATTTGCAATAGGAGGCAGAAAAGTTTTTTTTTTTTTCCCTTAAGGTGGATGGATAAAAAAATGGCTCTGTATGTAGGTTGTGTTGACTTTGTAGACCTACTCTGCATAATAGCAATCACTGTTTTCATTCAGGAAATGTACCAGGTTGGGGTCCTAATGCTGAATGAACCTCACCCTACCACAATTGCTAAGTTATGCTAAGGAAAAAAGTACTTATTTTTCTGCAGCAGAAATTTTTACGGTTTGTTGTTGGGAAAGGGCCTGGCTGATCACAGTGTTTTGTGTTTAATCCTCTCCATTCCTCCCTTTTTATTTTGAATGCTTTCAAAATGCAATCCCCTAATTGCAACCTATATAATCTTAGTGGAAGATATAAGTCTAACTCATTTTCATGTAAGCAAATTTTTTAGTTGATAGAATCTAATTATACAGAGAGGCCAAGAAAATAATTTGTAGAATTCCATTTTGTTGAAAGCCAGTTTTCCAAAAGCTAATTTATAGAATAATCTGATAAATCAATTTTGCATGAATTTGTAATATTTACTGATAGGAAATTAAATAAGATTAAAAATTTCTAATAAAAATATGAAATTCATTATTTGCTTTCAGCAAACATTTAACTTTTCCAAAACTTTAACATTACCTATGAGAACCCTTCGAATCATACTTTTTTTTTTTTTGGTGCCAGGGATTGAACTCAGGGCTTTGGGCTTGCTAGGCAAGCATTCTAACCACTGAGCTAAATCCCCAGCCCGAGTCATACTTTTTTAAAAACATGAGATTGTTTTAACTAAATTCTGATTTATTTTAGATGGTTTTTAATTGGAAATTAAAGCTTAAAGCTGACAGAGCTGTGGAAATATTTCTGTCAGTGCTAATAAATGCATTAGTAAAATTGATAAATCTGCTAAGCTGGTTGTTTGGCATATTTGGTTGATGCAAACTTGATGTGTGGTTGACTAAGACTTGGCCCCCTGTACAGTGTAGTGTGCACACCGCACAAATCTAGGGGACACCATTTGCAGAGACAAAGATGTGAATGAGATCCTTTGGAGGTGTACAACATGGTCTAGAGCTCACCTGGAGTACAAGTTGCTGGCCCCAGCCAGGAGGCATGTAGGGAGCTCCAGAAACTAGACCAGCAGCTCAGTCTGATTTGGAGGAGTGTGTGGATCGTAGGAGTTCAGGTGAACGACAGGTTGAAGTAGGGCAGACAAGACAACTTGCAGAGTATGTGCTATAGGCTAAATGTTGTGTGCTCTCCCGAATCCTAATGCCTGATGCGATGATGTGCAGAGATGAAGCCCTGGGGAGGAGATTAGATCATGAGCCCTTATGAATGGGATTAGGGATCCGGACCCTTATAAAATAGGTCTCAGAGCATGTCCCAGCCCCTCCCAGCCCGAAGAAGATTGCCATCTAGGAACAAGGATGTAAATCCTCACCAGACACTGAATTGGCCAGCACACTGATTTCGGGCTTCCCAGCCTCCAGAACTGTGAAATATGAATACCTGTTTTTTAGAAAACCAACCCAGCTCTCTCCCATTCCCCTGCCCAATAGAACAAAACAGTGTTAAAATCATCTGGGGAAATTTTTAAAAATCCTTTTTTCGAGGTGGCTCCCCAGACCAATTATCCAAGCATGGACATTGAAAAAAAATCTTCCTAGGCGACTGGAACATGCAACTGTTGTATAATAAAAATCTGACTGGAATTTCTCTCAGGTTCTTGGGAGGGTGACTTTACATTTCTGAAATTCTCCCAGTGATAGCATAGTTTTCATTATGCTTGGCGGGCCCTGGAACCATGCCTGAGTTCGTGGTAAGGAGATGAGTCAGAATGGGAACTGAGTGAGCTGGAAAGAACAACCAGGTGATTAGAGGGCTGGGCCTTTGAGCCACAGTGACGTGAGCTCAGTAGCCCAACTTCCAGGGAGAAGAGGGGCTGCAGACCGAGTTCCGTCATGTGGATGATGAGCTAACCATTCAGGTCTATGTAATAAAAACCCAAAACTCTGGACACTGGGCTTGAGGGAGCTCGTGCTGGGAAGGTGATGTATCCTGGCTCTGTGGGGAGAAGGCATGGAAACTCTGGATTGTAGGACTGTGTTAGTCAACTTCCCATCACTGTGACAAAATACCTAAGAAACCAACTCGTGAAGAGGAAAGATTTGTTTTGGCTCAGGGTTTCAGGGATTTCAGTCCCTGGTTGCTTGGCTGTATTGCCTTTGAGTCTGTAACAGGGCAGTTCATCTTGGCCAGGAGTGTGTGACAGAGCAGATGGCTCACTGCGTGACAACCAGGAAGCAAAAAGAGAGAGAAGAAGGGGCCAGAGTCTTAGCAGCTTCTTCAAGGATTGTCCCCAGTGACCTGACTTCCTCCTTTCAGGTCCCGCCTCTTAAAGTTTCCACTTCCCAATATACCACAGGCTGGGAACCAAGCTTTTATCATACAGGCCTTTGGGGCACATTTAAGATCCAAACCATCACAGGGCTCCTCCAAGACCTCACTTTATATGTCTGTCTGTCTGGCTGGTCTTGATGTGTGTCCTTTACAATAATACTGTGATGTTATTTATAGCACTTCCTTGAATTCTGTAACTCATTCTGCAAAATTTTGGGGTCTGAAAGGGATAGTAGCAACTCCAGAATTTGTAGTAGGCCAGAAGTGCAGGTGGCCTGGGGACTCCTGAGCTTGTAGTTGGCATCTAAAGCAAGGGAGGTCTTATTAGAAACGTCCCTTAAATGTTCAGTGTGGGTGACTGGCATCAGAGTTGAATTATACTATTGTAGTAACCAGGCTTGAGCATCGCTATTCTAGCAAATGACAACTTAGAGTAGCAAGTGAGTTCCAGAATCAAAAGGTGCATCCAGGCTGGGGCAGGATACCATCGGAGTCCAGCCAGGAGGAGGGTCGTGGAAGGAGGTGGAGGACAGATAGAAAAAGGAACAAGGGCTCTGTGTCCAAGTCCTCTAGGAAGAAGAGTAGAAATTGTACACCAGGACAGAAGGGCAGTGACTACATATGTGAGACGGCTCAGTGCTTAGATGGGTGTGCTCCATGTTCCCAGGTGCAAAGGGCTTGAGTGCAGGCCCGCCGGCTCTTTCCAGTATCACCACCACCAAAACCATCTCAAGGATGGATTGGTTGTGTGACGAGGGTGCGGAATAATCATTGCTACAGCGGGATGGATCTGAAGCCAGGAAATACTAGATAGAATTCAAATTCTTCCTCTAAGAGCCCCTCTTAATTAAAATAAGATGAACTTATACTAGCAGCAATGTGGTTTGTTGTCTTGGATTTCTCGATGTTGAAGTATGAATAAGAACCTCTTTGCGAGACTGATTGTCACTAGGAGAAGTGAGTGGAATGGCTGGCTTCCCAGCGGTCTCCCCTAGTGATGCTGATCCTGATGAAGCCACCACAGTTCACTGCCATCCCCAGCTTTCCAGGAGCATATTCCCATCTTACTGCATCTTACAACTGAGTTAACTTGGACAGGCCAGCTCACACTGAGTAAACCCCAGGAGCCTGAAGTACATAAGCTGGAATACGTTTATTTAATTATAATACACTAAAATGATGGAGTATTTTCTGTACACAAAACTACTTGGGAAAGAAAACTATAAAAATGTTACATGGTGAACATGCGGCTGAAGCAAGACGAATCTGTTCCACTGCATTGCTGTAGTCTGAATGGCTACGCTCATGGCACCAGATTGTATGTTGACATTCTCCCCTCCAAGGTAACAGTATCAGGAGACAAAACTTTAGACATGACTAGGTCATGGGGGTGGAGCCCTCTGAATAGGGTTAGTGCCCTTGTAAAAGAGGCCCAAGAGCTGGGCATGGTGACACATACCTGGCCAGGCGTAATGATTAAACCGAATAATTGAACTGCAGGACAAAAGTGCATAGGCTCTATGGGGAGTGAATGGTTAAACCGTGGAGCAAAAGCACTCAAATAAGTGCATGGCAAAAAGCACGTAGGCTCTGTGAGAATAAATAGTTAAACTATGGGGCGCAGACACACAGGCTGTGTGAGAATCGAACGGTAAACAAGAAGTTTACATTGGTGAGGCATGTTGTCAGCCATGTCCTTCTCATTTCCCCAAGAAAAACTGCCCGGCCTCGAGACGGTCCTGGCCCAAACTGCTTTCTCTCTTGCTTTTTTCTCTGACATTGATATTCTAAGTAAAAGCCAGAGAGTTCTCAGCATCTGGGCTTTTTCTTCTCCTGAAGTCTCCCTAATGGCTGGGTGCGCTTGGTTGAGAAACAGCCCCTCTGGGCCAATAGCTCTTCTGGGCCTCTCGGTGACTGAACTAAGTCTCGTCTCCAGGTCATCTTTTCATTCTCTACGCCCCCACCACGGTTGCACACTGTGACACACACCTACAATCCAAACTACTCAAGAGACTGAGGCAGGAGGATTGCAAGTTTGAGGCCATCCCTGGCAACTTAGCTAGACCCTGTCTCAAAGTAAAAAATTGAGGGGATACAGCTCGTGGCCTCCCATCCCACAGGGAGGGGGGTGCCCGTCCTTCGGCACTACGAGGGCGTAGTGCTGTGAATGGTCTTCAGCCTTGCCGCACGGCGTGGGCTGAGCCTGGCCACGCTCACGTCTTGATAGCCCGTTTGCTTTGCCTTCTTTATTGATTGGTGTTCTCTGCTGATGGATTCTCCTTTCTTTAGATGTGGTGTTAACTTTAGCCAGGTAAATGCCCAAGAGTCATCTGCTGTTATTATCAGATGGTCCATTATGTCATAGTTTCCTGTTTCACACTCAGGGAGTAATTTTAAAACTATCTTTATTGTTTTCTTTTGACTTAAAAATATTTTAATTTGTAAAGTATGGAAAATATAAAGAATGAAAAGCATTCATAATCTACTACATAGTATAAAAATAAAGAATAAAAATCATTCATAATCCACCACATAGTTGCAACATAATTTTCTTTCATTTTCTCACAAAGTTTATTTCTGGGTGACTGTGAGTATTCTTTTTAAAAATGGTTTTAATGAGATATAATTTACATACCATAAAATTCACCCATTTGAGGTATACGATTCAGTGACTGTTACTAAATATACCGATTGTGTAACCATCATAACAATCTAATACTAGGACATTTCTATCAATTTAAATTGATCCTTCTTATTCCTAGCAACAGCTCCAGACAACCACCGATCTACATTCCGTCCCCATCGATTTGCCTCTTCTGGACATTCCATCTAAATGGAATTATATGAATTTGACCATATGCAAATAGCTTCTTTCACTCAGCATAACATTTTTGAGACTCATCTATATCATAGCAAGTATCAGGAATTCGTTCCTTTTTATTGCAGAATAGTCTTTTATTACATGGATATAGCAGATTTTATTTATCCATTCAATGTCTGATGTAAGATTGGATGGTTTCCATTTCTTCACTATTACAAACAATACTGCTGTGGTCATGTATGTGCAATTCCATGCATAAGTTTTATTTTCCCTCTCACGTATAACTAGAAGTAAAATTGCTATATTATAAGGTAGATTTATGTTTAATTTTTAAAGATTGATGATACAGCTGCACCATTTTAAATTCTCACCAATAAGATACGAGGATTCCATTTTCTTCACAGAATTGTCAACACTTAGTATTGTCTTTTTTTATGGCAGTAATGTGTGTGGCTGTGAAGTATCACATTATGGTTTTAATTTACATTTTCCTAATAGATAATGATGTTAGCCATCTTTTTCTCTTCTTTGCTGAACTATCCATTATTTCTTTTGTCCATTTCCAACATTCAATTGTCCTCTTATTGTTGATTTAGAGTTCTTTAAATATTCTGTATAGTAATCATTTGTTAGCTATATGGTTTGTAAATATTTTGTCCCATTCTGTGGCTTGTCTTTTCACTTTCTGAGTGGTGTCTTTTGAAGTGCAGAAGGTTTTAATTTTGATAGAGTCCAACTTATCAATTTTTTTTCTTTTATGGATCATGCTTTTACATATTTCCTGTGATTCATTTTCAATTAATTTTCATATGTGGTATGAGGTAAAGATTTAAAGTCAATTATTTTGCACGTGGATATCTAATTGTTCCTGTACCATTTGTTAAAAGGTAGCTCACGCTGAATTACCTTGGCCCCCTTTTCAGAAATCAACTGACCCTAAATGTCCTGTTTACTTCTGGACTCTCAATACCGTTCCATTGATTTATATGTCTTCTCATATCAATTCCACATCAGATTACTTGATTACTGCAGTTCTATATTAAAGTTTGAAACTGGGAGCTTGGCTCATCTTTCATGGCAATTCTGGGTTTCGAATTACAGGCCATTTGGTGCGGCCTTCCCTCTGTCTTGCTGTCAGCTCCCATACCTGGTTGCCGTCAGTGCACCCAGCACCGGAGCAGCAATAGCGACCCCTCCTTCTCCCTCCTCTCCTCCTCCTTCCTTTTTTCCCTCTTCCTCCTCCTCTTCCTTTTTCCTGTCCTTCTCCTTTTTCTGACCTTATTGTTACATGTGCTTAGAACTGCAAACAACAAGACTGTGTCTTATGTGGGTGCAAGGCTGTCCACACCACACCACATGCAGGTTACCTCAGAGGGAAGGTTGGGAAGCCACAGCCCGTGGTGCAGTTTCAGAATGGAGAACACTCCCCTTCCGATACGTGAAGTGTGTAATAAAAGAGGCGATTGTACAGCTGCATTCCCTGGTCCTGTCTCACCGGGTGCTGAGTTCATATTTGGACATCACGATGTGAGTTCTTCCAGTCTTCTTTCCCTCTGGGACACCAGCTCTTCCCATCAAAGGCCTCTGCTGCTCCAAGCTTGTCTTTTCTCCTTGCTCCTGGCCAATCTTTTTCCCTTCTTTAGAGACAGTTGGTTCAGGGGAAAGCATATGATACATTCAGAGCTACTAAGATGCATGGAGACTTTTCCTAGGATTTCTGAAAGATGCTCACTCTTTTCTACTAGACTTAAAGGTTTAAGAAGGTGAGGCTTGAATTCTTTCACCATCTTGCTATTCTTAGGGGAAACTGCCTAGATATAAACCCTTATTAGGAAGAACAGAGGTGGAAGGCGAGACAGTGAATCTGGTTTCCTGGGGTCCTCTGAGAGGCCCTGTATCAAACCATGCCTTTGGTGAGCCTTATACTGGAGGCTTGTCTTTTCTTATATTGAGGATTAAAACCAGGGGCACCCTACCACTGAGCTACAGCTCTAGCCCTTTCTAATCTTATTTTGAGACACTGTCTTACTAAATTGTCTGGGCTGGCCTTGAACTCAGGATTCTCTTGCATCAGCCTCCTAAGTAGTTGGAATTACAGGTATTTACCACCACACCCAGCTGGTGTTTTTAATTATGTAAGGTACTTTGATCTAGATTTTCTGCCCCATGTAATAAAAGTGTTAACTAATTCATATGGTTTAAGAAACACACTGATAAATGAGAACAAGCCCAGAAAAGAATGAACAGGGAGTAAGTGTGATCAGAGTTGTGTCAAAAGGAAAAGAAATTGAAAGTATCCTATTTGGGGACAGAAGGTCTGGAATCTACATGTCCCAGAAGTAGAAGATTATAGGCACAGGGTAGACATGAAAGGAGAGATATCTTTATGTATATCAGAGATTTTTCCATTTAGAGAGTGATTAGGTTTGTCCTATTAGGCTCCAGGGACCTAAATTAGAATTCATGATAGGAAGATCCTGAAAAATGATTTCAACTCTTAAAATTTTAACAATTTAGCCTGTCCAATTATGGAATGAATAGCAGCAATGGCATGTTTGCTATGTCTAGCAGGACTTTAAGTGACTTATGAGATATAAAGTAGATTACAGTAACCCAGTGGATGGTGTTTTCTCAACTTCAATCACTCGAACACCATCATCACAATTTTTGCCATATAGAAAAGGTACGTTGTCCCACTTTTTGCTCAGTATTTTCTTTGTACTGATTCCCTTTACTGTGCAAATAAATTTATTTTTAAATAAAACTTTAAAACACTCCCATAAATGAAAAACAAGAATCAGTGACTGAAAATAAATTTACTAAAATAAAACAATGTTACTAAGTTTTAACCAGATGTTGTATGGCAAAATTTCAATGTCTGTGATCTTGTTTCTCTTTGTGAAAATGGAGATCAATAATTGAAGATATGATAACAACAAATGGATCATTTCTCTTTCTCTATTGAAGGACTGAGAGACAATTGAAGGAGAAATGATCTTCTCACTAAACAATGCGATATTTTTAATGATGTGCCTGTGTGTCAACTAAAGTAGTCGATCTAGTCACACATGTGGGAAGTCTATAGTATTGGTATAGTTAACACCAATATTTCCCCAATCTTTTTACAACTCATCACACACAGAGAGCAGTATTTGTTGGCACTGAGCCAAACCAAGACAGCAGTTACTATGTGAGCAATTAATTGGCCTAGAGGAATGGACTCCAATCCGGGCAGTACTCCCAGTGCCACCTTTGGCAGAGCAGGTGACTCTATCAGTACTCCAGTACTTTCCCAAGTTGCATTCCATGAACAGTTCTTTCTAGGAGTCTATTATCCTGCAGTATGGATATTCCTTGTTTAATGACCTACCTGTTCAACAAATATTCACACTTATGACCTGCCGCTTAGACTTACAGCCTGTCTTTTTATTTGTACAGTTCTGTATATTTTGTTTGTAGAGCTTCAATATCTTTTTGTACAGTATATCTTGTTTATACAATACTGTAATTGGGATTTATCTCAGTGGTTAGAGTGCTTGCCTAGCAAGCACAAAGCCCTGAGTTCAATCCCCAGAATCAAAAAATAAGAAAAAGGAAAAAAAGAAAAAGGAGTGAAATTAGAATACAATACTGTAATTTTTGCTGATTGTACTGTATAGTACAGTACTGTAGTTTCATGTTGTATTACACATTATAGCATTGTATGTAAGAGTTATGCAAATAAAAGCAAAGTTATCATGTTGGAGTTTCCTTTGATCATTTCTTTGTTCTGAATGTTGTGATGTACATAGTAGAGACGATTCCTCATTTAGCAACCAATTCAGTCAATGACATAGTCACAGGAACAGAACTTGGTTGTTAAACAAGGAATGTCTATATTCACTCCTTTAAGTTTCTGGAATCTAAGCATTCAACTTGTATCAAGTATTTACTTTTTGGATGTATGTCTGCCAGCTCACAGGCTGGCTAAGGATCATTTCTGTACCTTCTGGAAAGTTCTCTTGTGGGACATTTGGCATCCCTCTTCAGACATATGGCAAAGGAAAAGCTATGAAATCGAGTTGCTATGTTAAACAGGAAAACAAATACACTTGCTCCCTGACCACCATATGAAACCTAAGATGACTTCTCTTCCTGGGTTTGAGCTACCCCTTTCTCAACAGATGCACTGGAAAATCTGACTCAGTAGAAAAACTGTGTGTGTGGGGGTGTGTGTGTGCGCGCGCACGCGTGTGTATGTGCGTGTGTGTGTTTACAGAAGCCTTATTCACAATCCTAATCTTATGTATGAATGCACTTTAGTTCTGAAAACATTTGGTTCATTCATAACCAAAGAGACAATCAGGTAAGACAGAATTACTGTCTTTAGGAGCAGTAGCTGGGACTACCTTATTCAGAAAAATTTGGAATGTTGCTTGGGCTCACTGCGGCTCAGAAACACCTGATACCAGTTTAGAGATTGCACGATTCATGAAAGGATTTTGGCTTACTCCTACTGCTTTCATCCCCTATCTTTATCCTAAAGTTTTCCCACAAACAGACTTGAGTATTTTCCTGAATGGAGAGATTATTTCTCTGACTCGATTTGTGTGTGTTTATGTCTTTGGTGCGGGACTTCTGAGTTCATTTCTGGGGTAGGAGAGTTTTGGCTTCAGACTGGAATGTCCCAGAATAACTGCTGTTTAAAAGACTCCTTGTGTGTTGTACTTTTAAAGACCTCTCGTGATGGAGGCTGAGTTCTCTCCATGGGCACCCAACAGAGGAGGAGTATTGCGATCCCTGATTTCTGCTCAAGGATTCCCATTACGATGGTACCTCATTCATGAATTTAATTTGTTCTACAATTCTGGTCACGAACCGAATAAAATTTCCCTATAAGGTTCAACGTAAACAAGGTTAATCCATTCTGAACCATATGTTTTTTTTTAACTACAAAAATATGAAATGTGTACAGTAAAGTGCAGTAGGAAGAGAGAGAGCACCAACCTTGCTCGTGACGACTTCCGGTGTGGACAGGGAGGCGGGAGGGGAGGAGGTTACTGTTTGGAGGGAGCATCCCGCTCCGTAAGGACATGGGGGAGATCTCCTTCAGGGGCTTCCTCTCTTCCTTGTCTCTTAGCTGCAGGATCAAGTCTCATGAAAAGTCTGTCTGTTGTCACTTGTGTTTCCTGTACCGCATGCATCACCCTCCGGAAACGAGAGACCGCACTGTCAGTCGTCAGATCAGCACTCTGTTCGTTACGGTTCCATCCGGCGGTGCTTCTCAAAGACACTCTGGCACCGGGTCCGTCTTTCCATAGTGGACTTTATCACACCACTGCTACCCTCCTCCCTGTCTTCCTCTTCCTCAGTGAATGCTCCTCAACAAGCGCCTTCTGCTGCTCACTCTGGAGCTCAGCAAGTTCTTCCATCATCAGCTGCTCCTCACAGTCCTCACCAAGCTCCTCTGTGCCTGACCTGTAGTCTTGCCCATGGACACAACCTCCTTTACTACACGCATCAGACTGTTTAAAGTCACGTTGAGTGATACATTCTGGCCACAGTTTCCTCCAGGCTGAGTTTCACTCCAGTATGTGACGTCTTCCCGGGGTTTGTTAATGAGGATGATGTGGTGGAGGGCACAGAAATGTTTCCTCTGGGACTCTTTTTGAGTCAAGGATGTCTCTTTGGTGACATTAAAACAGCCGGTGAAGAGCGCCTGCATGGACAGCTTCTTAAAGTTGTAGGGCACTTTCTGGTCCATGGCTGCAGGAGAGTTATTGTGTTGAGGGGGAGGAACTTGACCTTTATGAAGTCATGCTCAGTGTCCGTGTCACCCACCAAGGCTGGAGGGTGCGCTGGGCACGTTCCATCAGAAGAAGGCACCTCTCAGGCAGCTGGTTGTCAGAAAGATATTTCTTAATGGTGGGTGTGAACACCTCATGCAGCTGTTCCATGAACAATTGCTGTGTGACCCAAGCTCCCTCACTGGCCTCTGCGTGACAGGCCTTTGCACATTCTGTTCCTTGAATGCACGAGGGGTCTGGGGATGGAAAGTGCGTAGTGGCTTAATCTTTAGGTCAGTGCTTACATTTGCACACAGCAAAGGAGTCAATCTGTCTTCCATGGGCTTGTGCCCTGGCAGAGCCTTTTCCTCCTGCGTGATGTAGGTTCTGTGTGGCATCTTCTCCCAGAAGAGCCCTGTTTCACTGCAGTTGAACACTTACCGAGTGACGTATCCTTCTGCCTTCATGAATTCTGTGAATTCTTCCTCGTAGGCGTCTGCAGTGGCCTTGTCAGAACTGGAAACCTCACCATGTTTTTATCACACTGTGGATGCCGCTTCTTTTGCAGAATTTATCAACCCCCCCAAATTGGCTTTACATTCATCACACGTTGCATTTATTAGAGTGGGTGTTTTTTTTTGCAGTAAATCACTGTCCAGTTTCCTGGATCTTTCACAGATCATAGATTCATTAATGCTATAACTTGCCAGCTGTTTCTCATTTAACCGTGCTAACAAAAGTTTTTCCACCTCTTCCAGCACTTGTGTCCTCTGCTTGGTTAGCATTGTTACTCCTTTTGGCACATCAGCTTCTTTGATGGCATCTTTATTCTTCAAACAGTCAAGAATAAAGATGTTGATTTCGCCATCTTGTACTCTGTGGCCAGATCAGTCACACGAACAAACACCACACTCATGCTTTTCTACAACTTCCTTCTTCGATGCAATGGGTATTTTCTTCAGAACTTCTTCTTACCATTCGTGCTCTGCACTTTCCTGTTACCTTCATTACCGCTCTGCACATTCCTTCATGCCTGCTCTGCACTTTCTTGGGCGCCATGCTGGACTGAATAATGCCGTACAGTACTGCATGTGCTTAAAAGCATGCAAAAAAGCTTCACAGTAAGTGTGCACAGGTCTGTCTGTGACTGCGATCTTGACTAGAGGAAGCCACGACCCATGTCAGAGTGGGGAAATGGCCGTGTTTGTGTTCGTGCGGGGAAGATAGCCATGCTTGTGTTTGTGTTTGACCCCCAGATGTGGAGTACAAGAATGGAAGCAAAATTGTGGCGAATGAGTCTGTTTGTGAACCGAATCACTTGCCAATAGAGGTGCTCCGAACAGAGGCATTTCCGTTATGCTTAGCCCAGTTCTCCACTGAAGCCTCCAAGAACCTTAGCTATGGGCAGTGCCTGAAGATAGTAAGGTAAGAGGCAGGCTCTTGATCCTCGGGGCTTTTCAAACACCTGGGGGCTAATTCAAATGCTTCTGACTCTGAGGTCTGGATGGGGCTGAGAAGTAGCCTTTCAACAAATTCCCAGGTAACGCCCAAGAAAAGTACAGGTATCATACTTGGAGAACCACGAGTCTAGAGTATTTCCCAAATGTACCTGAAGGTAAGACTCCCTCAGGTGGCTATTGTACATGCAGCCCACAAAACCTTCATGTTAGGAACTCTCATTTGGAGCAGTCTGCCCTGGAAACTCTAGCCTGCCTTGTCAGAGGGCCTCTGTGCTCTGACTCCAAGCCACTTCTCCTACTGATGTGCTAGAACCCCTCCAGTCTTCTATGCACTCATTCCCCTCTTCCTCTTTCCAATAAACATTTCTTGAACATCTCCTGTGGTGAATGATGAGTTACGGCTCTGAATAAGAGAGACAGATCTAGTCCTTGTCTAGTAGGGGAAACATAATGAGTAAGAAAATAGGGAAATAAACAGGAGAATTATGGTTTGTGATACATACTGAGAAAGAATAAATAGGACCATGTGCTGGAGAAAATGAGGAAGAAATAGGAAACCATCACACCAAGGTGATCGGAGGAGCTCTCTAAAAAGATGGTTAAGCCGCCGTCCTAAACCTTAACTCCTGTACACACCCTGGGTTTGGGGGAGTATATTGCTTCTTTTGCCTTCTCACCAACCACATCTGCTAATTATTTAAAGACCAACCTAAACATCCTCACCTTCACCCAGGGTCTCCCAGACAAACGTGAAATCTCTCCCCTCAGCCCCTTTACCTCATCCTCAGTATTCTGCCTTAAATTGTAGTTGCTTTGTGATAATAATTGTTACATTCTGTAAGCATGTTATTATTCTTTAAGTATCTCCAACTAGTTCTCCAACAGAACTGGTAGATGATGTTATTATCTCCATATTATAAAACAAAATAAAATGTGAGGCAGTTTAATAATTGGCTCAAAATTATCCAAAGATCAAGGGATAAAGTTGAGATTCAAACTACGACTTCCCAGTGGATCTGTTTTATCTCCCACAGCAGTTCTTAAGCAGCATGAGACAAGAAACTATTTTATCTTTGCATCCTTAAACTAGAAAAAAAAATTGAGCCGCAGAAGAGTGCTAGCATTTTGCATATTACAAAGGAAGAAAAAACAAAACAAGAAAACAGAACTGCCGTCCCATCTGTATGAGTTTGCTGGAGGTGCTGTAATGAAATACAAACTGAAAGCTTGAACAATTAAATGTGTGGTCTCACACTCGTGGAACCTGGAAGTCCAAAATCATGATCCCTGTGAAGGCGCTAGGGAAGTAGCTGCTTGGGGTCTCTCTCTAGCTTCTAGCAGCTCACTGGTTTATGGCAGCACCAATCCAGTCTTCACACAGAGTTTCTCTGCGAATCTCTGTGTCCAAATTTCCCCCCTTTTATGAAGATACCAGTCATATTTGATAATACTTAAGATACTTCAGAATCTTTATCACAAAATGTGTTAAGCTTAGAAAGTTTCATTAAGTTTTAGCACTAAAAGGAAATGAAATATTGTACCAAGAAGAAGGAGGGACTGATGAGAAGTGACCTATACACAGTACTTCATAATGCAAAATATGTTAGAATGTTGCTAAGCGAAATTTTAAAATATAAAGCCCAACCAACCACAAAGCATAGGGCGTGAAAATGTTAAGATTTTTGAATCAGCCAAGCTTTGGCTTAATAGGCTGCAAAATTCCTGAGGAGAAAGTTTCTCCCATCTGTATCCCTAGAAATGTCCAGGGCATTGCACATAACAGGTCTTACATTAAACTGAATGAAGTTTTTAGAAAGTGGCTTATCTGTCTTGACAGAGACAGGAAGCATTCAAAGATAAATGTAAGAAGTTAAAGAAAGACAGGTAATGATTTACTATATGCCATCTACTGTCCTAGGTACAATCAGGAAATGAGGTAGATTCTATTATCTCCATTTTAAAGATAAAGGGACAGAGATTAAATAGCTCACGCAACTCGAAAGTGGTGGCAGTGGGAATTGACATCTAGGCTGTTGGCATGTACGGTCCACATTCTCAACCACTGTACAGCAGCAGCAGTTAACCCCACTGGTGAACAGCCAGAGTTTGTGATCCAAGGAATTCTTCAGTTAAGATGTCTACTATCACCAACTGATGGATGGCTGGAGTGAGAGTTCAAGAATACAATGTAGGCATAAACACTCCAACTTCGGAGTTACTTTAGACCTAAATTCAAACCTTGACTTGGACATAGCTTGACTGTGTAACCTTGTGTATATTACAGAACTTCTCCAAGACTTGGTTTTGCTGTCTGTAAAGTAAGGCTGACTCATAGAGTCACTGTGATTCCTTCTTTAAAATATTCAGCACAGTGCTTGGTACCTAATAAAATCTCAATAAGTAATAGCTAAAAATTGTATTCATTTGGTAATATTTCATTGTATGGATATACACTATTTGTATGTTTACTTCTGTTAAACAAAAATTGTGGGAGGTCACTGTTTCTGACTGAGCTCCTGTACAAGGCCCCAACAGATCAGACCAAAACAAAATGGAGTCATTCATGCTAAATGCCACATCATCAAACAGCAACTCGAAGGAAGGAAGTAGATCTCAAAACAGACCTTTTTTTTCCCTGGGTATAGGAGATTACAGTCTACTTTGGTCACCATAATAAGAAAGTCCTTTCTGCTTTATCTCTCACCAAAAGGAACCTGAAGTACCCTGATGTTAACCTGATTTTTTTCATATTGTTCAATTTTCTTCTTTCTTCTTTTCAAACCTATGGTTCAGTTATTGCCCAGTGGAAGTTCTCATTCCATTTTATATAAAAAGACCCCTCCTCTATTTAGGTTTGTTTTTTTTTTTAATTTTCCCTCCTCTATTTAGGAATAGCAAGTAAAAGCTGATTCCAACTATAATTAAGTTTATTATGTTTGGTCCTTTGACAATGTTGACATACATTTGGATCACTTCTATCTTTTACCCATTACCAATAAAGCTATACTCTTACACAAGTCTTTGAATTTGATTCAGTCTTCATCCAACTTGGTTTGCAACTAGACTTGTGGAAAGAATACAGTTCATGGACCGAGGTACCTCTATATTACATTTAGGTCTTTAACCCATTTTGAGTTAGTTTGTGCCTAAGGTATAAAATAAGGATCTAGTTTCATTTCTTCACATATGGATACAGTTTTCCCAACATTTTCCAACTGTGCCTTCCCCACTGAGTGATTTGGGCCAGCCCTATAAAACCACTTTGGTGAATACATGAAGGCGTATTTCTGGGCTCCCTATTTCATTGGCCTGTATGTCTGTCTGTATGTATGTAACACTCTTTGTATTGCTGTAGCTTTGTAATACATTTTAGAGTCAGGAAATTGTTTTGTCTATTCAGGTCCCTTAAGAGTCTTTTGAACTTTAGGATAAATCTTATTATTTTTGTAAAAAATTTCGCTGGGATTTTGATAGGGGTTATATTGAATCTGTAGATGACTTTGGTTAGTATGGACATTTTAGCAAGTCCAAAACAAGTTGTCCAATCCATAAATATGGAATAGCTTTTCATTTATGTGAGTTTTCTTTAATTTTGTTCAATAGTGTTTTGTTTTTTTGTTTTTTGGGGGTTTTTTGGTGCTGGGGATCGAACGCGGGTCCTTGTGCTCTCAAGGCAGGCACTCTAACCACTGGGCTAAATCCCCAGCCCCTCAATAGTGTTTTATAATTCTCAGTGTACAAGTTTTTTTTTAACCTTCATGGTTAGGTTTATTCCTATTTTATTCTTTTTGATGTTATCATTAATGGAATTATCTTCTTAATTTTCTTTTCCAGTTGTTCCTTGTCAATATATTAAAACACGACTGTTTTTTTGTGTTGATTTTACATCAGGAAGCTTTGCTGAATTTTTTTATTAATTCCAACAGGGCTTTGTGTGTGTGTGTGTGTGTGTGTGTGCACGTGCGCGCGCGTGACATCCTTAGTGTTTTCTGTATATAAGATCATGTCATCTGCAGAGATAATTGATTTCTTCCTTTCCAACTTGGATGCCTTTTTGTTTCTTTTTCTTACTTAATTGCACTGCCCAGGACTTCCAGTACTACACTGAACAGAAACGGCTACCATGGGCATTCTTGTCTTGTTCCTGATTTTAGAGGAAAAGCTTGTAGTTTTCACCATTGAATATGATGTTGGCCATGGACTTTTCATGTATGGCCTTTATTATATGGAGATAGTTTCTGTCATTGCTACTTTGATGAGCATTTTTATTATAAAAAGATTTTGATCTTGGCAAATGCTTCTGCGTTAATCCAGATGATCATGTGCTTTTGTTCTTAATTTTGTTAATGTGGTATATTACATTAATTGATTTTTGTATGTTCAGTGATCTTCAATCTTAGTAATAAATCCCCTTTGCTCATGAAGTATAACTCTTTAATGTGCTATTAAACTCACTTTGCTAATATTTGCTAAAGATTTTCTTGTTCATATTTTTATTAGTACATGTTTATAGTACATAATAATTACATTCCTTGTGGAGAGTTAGTAGATGCACATAGCACATCTTAATTCTTTTTTCATTCCTTCCCCTCCCCCATCTCTTGATCCCTTTTCCACTTGAGAAAGATCTATCTCCCTACTTCCTATTACTTATCTTTTAATTTGCTCCTTATTTATATTTTGGGTTTCTCATATAAAAGAAACCATGTGATACATAAACTCATGTGTCTGATTTATTTCACTTAACCATATGGTGTCAAGGTGTATCCATTTCTCTACAAATGACTCAAATTTATTTTTCTTAACAGCAGAGTGGAACTTCATTGTGTATAAATACCACATTTTATTTATCCATTCATCTATTTATGGCATATAGGCTGCTTCCAAGATTTAGCTATTAGGAATTTTACTGCTACAAACATGAATATGCATCTATCACTGTAACATGATGTCTTTAACTCTTTTGGGAAGATACCTAGAAGGGGAATAACTATGTTGAATGGAATTTCTAGTATTCGTTTTTTGAGTAATCTACAGGCTGATTTCCCTAGTGGTCATACTAGTTTATGTTTCCACCAACAATGTAGGATTCCTTTCTCCCCACAACCTTGCTGGCATTTGTTATATTTGATTTCTTTCTTTCTTTCTTTTCTTTTCTTATTCTTTTTTTTTTTCAGGTTTTTCAAGGCAAGATCTTACCTATGTAGTTGAGGCTGGCCTTGAACTCACTATGTAGTCCAGGCTGGCCTCAAACATACAGTGATCCTCCTGCCTCAGGCTCCTGAGTGCCGGGATTACAGGCATGTGCCACCATGCTCAGCTCTTTATATTTGATTTCTTGATGATGTCCATTCTTTCTTGGGTAAGACGGAATCTCAGTGTTGTTTTAATTTGCATTTTTCTAATGTTCAGCAATGTTGAACATTTTTTCATGTACTTATTGGCCATTTATACTTTTTCTGAGATGTGTCTATTCATTTCACTTGCTCATTTTTTGATTGGCTCTTTTATTTTGGGAAAGGTCTAGTTTTTTGAGTTCTTTATGTATTCTAGAGATTATTCCTCTGTCTGAGGAATAGCTGGCAAAAAAAAGTTTTTCCCATTGTGTAGTTCTCTCTTCACTCTGTTGGGCTTTTTCTCCCTCTGTGCAGAAGCTTTTTAATTCGATATGTCCCATTTGTTAATTCTTGGTACTATTTCCTGTGTGGCTGGGACTCTGGTCAAAAAATCCCTGCTCATGCCTGCGACTTCATTATTTTCACCTATTTTATCTTCCAGCAGATTAAGTGTTTCTGTTTTAGCATTTAGATCTTTGATCCATTTTGATTTTAGTTCAGTACACAGTGAGAGAGATTTTGGACTATATTCAATCTCCTGCATGTGGATATTCCATTTTCCCAGCACTGTTTATTAAGGAGGTTCTTTCCTAGAGTGTGTGTTTTGGCTCTTTTGGCAAAGACCGAATAGCTGAATGTGCCTGTGGTTGTTTCTGCTCCCTCAGGAGGAAACTTCTAAAGGTGATGAATTACTGTGATTATGGTGATAGTTTCACAGGTATGAGCATACATCAAAACTCATTCATTATGGCACATGCTTGTAACCCCAGCACTCTGGGAGGCTGAGGTAGGAGGATCATGAAATTCAAACTCAGCCTAGGCAGCTCAGTGAAACCCTGTCTCAAAATAAAAAGTAAATAAAAAGGATTAAGATGTAGTTTATTTATTTTTATTTTTATTTTTTAACCAAGAACATGTATTGGTACATTGTCCATATATTGATCACATTTAACATGTTTGTTTTGTACCTGTACAGGGTGTCTCTTGGTTCTCCCCCCTCTACCCTCCCCTCCCTTCTGTTCCCTCCATCCCTATTTACAGCAGGTTTATTTACAATTCTCCATGATTTCCCTTTCCCCTTTCTTACCAGAAAGAGGGAAGGGGGGAAAAGCAGGAAGGGAAAAAACGGAAAAAAACGGTAAGATGTAGTTTACTGCAGTACTACACACACACACACACACACACACACACCCCTCGTTAAATTATATGCTTTATATATGTTTATTGTATATCTCACTAAACCTATCAATTTGTGAATTTTCTGACAAGCCAAAAATTTAAATTTGCAGGCATACATTGTTCCTGATTACCTTTTCCCCTAATTAAAGTCTATTAAAAATTCTTAAACCTAAAAGTCATTATGGGTAGCTCTGTCTCTTTTACACATTCACAGGTCTCCCAATCTTGATGCCTATCTGCTATTACAATTTTACATCAATTACTCAGTTTTCTTCCAGGCTTATCAAGGGACTAAAGTTTGACTAAGACATACGCTCTCAAATGCTTCTCCGTTTGATGCTTTTAATGCTGTCTTTAGATATGCATCTCATCCAAAGAGGTGGCTCTACAAAGTGTTATTATTGTCTTATTTTTTGAGAAGATAGAAAATTGTATTTATAGTATTGCAAACACTCATGTTTAACTTCACTGATTTATTTTTAAGAGCTTTATTTATCAATAGTACAACTAGGAATGACGCTACACATGGCTTTAAGATGTTAATTATGTTGTTGAAATTATACCATTTAAGCCACAGATGTGCCATCTTTTATACCAGAGCTTTAAAAAAAAAAAAAAAAACTACAGCTGTTTGTGGTGGCACATGCCTGAAACTCCAGCATGCTGGGAGGCTGAGGCAGGAGGACTGAAGTTTGAACCCAGCCCAGGTAATTTAGAGGTTTATCAAGACCCTGTCTCAAAATAGAAAATAAAAAGAGCTGGAGAATGTAGAGAATATAGCTCAGGGCAGAGGCCTGGATTCAACCCCAAGAACCACAAAAAAAAAAAAAAAGAAAAAGAAAAAGAAATTGCTCTTCGTTAAAACACTACTATGTACTATGTAATACATAAAAATATTTCAAAGTGACAAAGTCTAAGAACAATTTGACACTTTAGATAGGGATTTCCAATATCAGAGTCTTCCCTGTTTTTGCCTTCAAAACTAGAAATTCCTCTTCTTTCATCTAATATTTAATTCTGTTATAAGCTCTGTCATATTGTGCCAATACAACCACTCCATACAGTGGCTTCATCTGTGATGAAAATCTCTGTGGCTCCCATCAACCTCAACCCCATTTAAAGTCTATGACTCCAGTGTAATTTATTCAACATTCTATCCAAAAAATATTTATTAGACATCAAACTATGTGCCAGGCTTCTATGCCAGAGACACAATAGTAAATAAAAAAAAGCAGAGCTGCTTTCACAGAATTTATAGTCTAGTTGGGAAGACACTTAATGAACAAGCAATTCTAAGATTAGTAAGTGTTACAATAAAGAAAGTATAAGATGTTTGCTATGGGAACATTTCTTTTCCTTCTGAGTCTGGTTTAAAAAAGAAAATAAAAAAGGGAGTATGTATTCCCTTCAATTTCCAGTGTTAGCAACCCAAAGGAACGATTCCACAGAGGGAGTATCTATATCAAGAAGTAGAGGCAAATCCCTGTAACTATTTTTTTTCTTCCTTTTTAGGAAAGTAGAAACATCGTCCTGAGCAATAGGCATATTTCCAGTGTAGCTGCTGAATGGGTAGGACTAAGTATTTATAACATTCTCTTGGTTTTCTTTTGGTGGCTACAGCTGTTCTCCACAATTTGTAAGCTATCCGTGCCTGGGAGACTCCTGGAAATATCCATAAGAAGCGATGATTTGAAATAACTCTTAAGGCAGCTTTTAGACCACGAGTACTGGTTGCATGATAGCCCTGAAGAGTTTTTTTGGTCTTAGATGTCTTCAAACACTGGGGAACTCTCACAGAGGAAAGACCATGTTGAAGTCACCCAAGCATTTTTGCTATGAAAACCATCCAAGGAATCAAAAAACATCGCTAAGGTTGGTGAGGACTAAGTAACTGAACAGTTTGGGAGTCTCCTGAAGGATTAATGCACCATCTTCAACCATCGTGTCAGCAGCAGCCTGGATAACAGAAATAGAGGGTCACATCTGCTTAAAACTACAAAGCAGAGATAAGGTGCTTATCAAAGGGGTGAGCAAGGACTATCTTTCAACCAGGACTGAGCCAAGCAGAAGATAAATTGCATGTTTAAGTGGAGAACCCCAGTTATGTTTAAGGCAGGCCCAAGCCTGCTTGGTGATTTCCTTTTTCTCCATTTGTCACTCTAGTTCACACAAGAGGGGAGAGGGCTTTCACACGTATGTCTTCCTTCCCCCCAAGTTACCTAACAGCCCTGGTGCGTGTGTGTGTGTGTGTGTGTGTGTGTGTGTGTGTGTGTGTGTGTGTGCTTGGGGTGGAGGACTGTGAACTAATTCAGCATTTCTGTTCTGTCGAGTCTGTAATTCTTGTCTGACAAGCAGGACAGTTGTCCTGGGGCTGGGGGTGTAGCCCAGTGGTAAAGCACGTGCTGAGCACATTGGAGGCCTGGGTTCCATGCCCAGCATCAAGGGGGGGACATTGCCCTGGTGATAGGCCTGGAAGAGTCAGGCAGTGCATTTGAGTGAATGTTAGCTTCTTAATCTACAAAGAGCCCTGAATAGTTGGAAAATCATAACTTTTCTGAGCCTTATTTGTGTCGCTTTTCTTGGACTAGATTAGCAGTCTGCATAGCTGGGTCACGGGGAATACTTGCTACAGGAACAGATTTGTGGGCCTATGAAGACTTGATTTGTGTCTCCTGAGGGAAGGGGGTGGGGCGGGGCCAGGCATGGGAGTGAGGCTGAGATGGGTCTTCTAAACGCTCCACCGGAGACTGCTGAGTGACCAGTCAAGTTCTGCTCTAAATTCTCAGCATATTTCAGGAAATAAGATTACTATTCCATGAGTAATGTACTGGTATTATACTATGTAGACTCCTACGACCCGTGTGAAATGCAATATTAGCTGCTCATTCCTCTCATCTTCTAAAGAATAGTTTGGGTTGATCTTGGGGTTATAACTAGCAGTAATAATAAGAAGAATGTTAAGAATGTAAAATACATATTACACCTATTTACAAGGTTTAAGAATTAAATCAGATGTTTATAAGCATTAGTGCAGTCTCAAAATAAAAGCAAAGGAAAGTGTTCAAAAAATGGCCGTGCGTCAGGCACTTTTGAGTAAAATCTAAAGAATAGTAACATTTTATTGAATACTATATTTTCAGAGCTGTGCTGAGTATTTATGCGTGGTAGCCACTGAATGCCGATCACCCTCACAAAATTTGAATCACTATCGATGTTTTCCAGATGAGGAAACAGGAAAGTTAAATATTGTCCCAAAGTTATACCTGGCAAGACGGGAACCAGGGTGTGTTTTGGGGTGATAGATTGACTCAGGTGTGTAGACAAAAATATGCGAGACTATTTAAAATTTTCATGAAATAAATCTAATGAATATCTTTATCTAAAAGTTCTGAGGTGACAAGAAATCTTTATTACAAGCCTCAGAAGGGGAGAAATCAGTTCTTTTGTCTTTATGGTCACCTTAAAGTAAAGATCAGGAATCCTGATGGTACAGTGGGACAAATGGCAAACAAACAAACAAACAAACAAAAACAACAAAACCAAACCAAAAAAAAACACCCCTAGAAGTCTTGTTCTCTTTCACACCCTCGTCCTTCTCCCATCTCCATTCTTGGCATCCATTGGTCCAGGTCTACCAAAGGTCCAACTCGCAGTGAAAAGATGTAGCTCCCACAGCGCTGGCCTGAGGGCAACATTTTTTTCCAGCGCTGAAATTCTTTAGCTCCCGAGCTGTCACACAGCCCTAGGTTTTCTGTGTAGGATTAGTCAAAAGGGTGTGGAAATGTTTCTCTGTTCTGGAGGATTCTTCGGTGACCTTTTCCACCTCCACCCAGTTTGTAGGCTGAACGTCTCATTTACAGAAAGAAAAGCTTAGTTTTTAGGGAAACTGACAAAGATAGCTGGGGCGTTTCCTTTTGAAGAGTACTTTCTAGATTTTTTTTTAAAAAGTCAGTTCTAATTTTAATCTTCTAAATATATATTGGTCATGAAATTCTTGGGAAAGCTATAAAGTGGTGTTAAAGTTTTCTAAAGAAATTGCAGGACCATCACTAATCTATACAACCGGTATTAAAGACAAAAGTCCTGACCGAAAACTTCTTTTCTGACATAACCAGAAAAATGAATGCGACTGCTGAGTCTTTATTTGGCAGGATCCAAACACTTGGCCTGCTGAAGGTAACCACTGGAGGCTGGAGGTCAAGACCAGGGAAGTGCCACAAAGAAACCACACTATTCAGCCCGCTAACTGGAGACAGTTAATCAATCCCGAGGACAGAAAAATGAACAGTGCAACTCTGGAATTTAGAGAGGTCAGTCCTGGGAATGTTGGCTGTATTGCAGTGACCCCCAAGTTAATAATGGACAAACCACAGTAGGCTTTATTACTTTATCTTTATCTTGGTTAAGGAATACAGCCGAAGGAAGATAACAGGGAAGTGTAGAGTTCTGACTTCGCTCTGGTGAACCTCTTAATGGAATAGCTCTTGCAAAATCTACTAGTAGTGACCTGGTACACAAATACATTTGGTGATAATTAAATGATGATTTATTCACACCAAGAAATATGTAAAATTTGACTCATATTTTTTGTGTCTTGACTTCATATCTTTTCTTTCCAATCTATAATTTTTGTTTGATACAACTTTCTTCAACTACTTACTGCTTAGTTTCAATTTTATTTGATCTTTGTAAATTGGCGTAAATCCCACAGAGAAATCAGTAGGTCATTAAATAATTACATGCCAAGAGAATGATAGTAAGAACTTTTTTCTTCTCTCTCTCCTTCTTTTTTTAGTGTTTTAAACAAAGATTAGTTGACAGTCTGATGATCTCAGTCCCAAAGCATTTGGCTTCAGCCTTTGTCCAGGGCCCCTGGTAAACCCCAGTAGGCATGTGATCCACAATTAAAATGGCAGCCCCTCCCTCCCCTGCTTAAACTTTGCATTTAGAAGTTGGGCTTTTGCAATTTTACAACATGCTACCACTCTTTTAAAGACTATTAATAATACTGCCTTTTTAGCTGACAGCTTTGTAGTTATTTTAACAACCCTGAGCTAAAACATGGACTAGAGATTTTTACAAATTTACACAAAAACTGTTACTTTGAAGCAAAGAGCTCTAGAGACAACCACCAGAACACCTATCTTTCCCCCAAAGTGGAAAAATTTTAAATATACATGTATTTTACAGGATTTTGCAACTGTAATACAAAAGACTCATTGCTTCAAATCTGAAGTCAATACAGTATTTGTAAAAACCTTGCAAAGCCAGTTAACAACGCCTGTTTCCCCAGCACCCCCGATGCTGCCACGGTAAGGAAGAAGCAACCCCGTTTCCCATCCCTCCCCCACACCGAGGAAAAGCTGTAGAGGAGACTGGGAAGTCCACACCTGGAGGAGGGTTCGGCCCTTCCCAGTGAGATTGGTTGCGGGCGAGTGCTGCGGGACCTGATGCGGGCTTGGAATTCTCAAAAAAGAGGCACAGCCGGGGTGGGGCAGAAACAGTCTCCAAATCCACAGCTGCTACCAGGTTCTTAAACTGTTCTTACAATCTGCCGGGCTGGGAGTGGAACAGGTTGCACTCACTTAGTGCCTGGGTTTGCAGATGTGGGCGAGCAGCCAGAGGGCTTTCTCCCTGGATTCGGTGGATGATGTGGGCTCTCCCCGGCCTCTAAAGCTATAGGCTCCTAGGACCAGGTCCTTGGCGATCTTCCAGCGGATCCATCCATGGCTGTCCAGGCCAGGCCCAAGACTCCCAAAGCCAAGCAACTTGGCCAAGGTCACGTAATTGGCCTCTGGCAGAGCTAGGACTTTAATGTTTCCTTCCAACTCATTTATATTTCATAAACCCAGTAGATAGTACATTAAAATTATCTGATATACTTTGAAGATATATGACATATGGACTTTGATATAAATACATCTATATATTTGAATTTTAATTGTAAGTAAAAATACATATAACAAATTTATCTTAACTTTTAAGTCTAAAGTTCAGTGGCACAAAGTGCCTTGTAATTTAGTGACATCCACATTGTACATATAATATGTGTATTTAGATGTCAGGCATCTACATGGTAATTGAAAAGGCCAGTCAAGAATATTTTCTTCTTATAAATCAGTTACTTAATGGACACACACTATGCAGCCAACACCACTTGAGATCAGACAGCCTCTGGGCCCCCCAAAACATATCATTTGTTCAGGAGACAAGATACATGAGTAGGATATAGCTAACCATAAAGGCAATATATGATGTTTTTAAAACGTATTAAGTGTTGATATGGGAATGAGTAAGTTCATCAGCACATATGCTCTTCATGTACAAATGGAAAGATTGAAACTCAAAGGCAAACATGTTTGCTTTATAAGAATGAGCAAAGAATTGGAGACATAAAATTTCTGAATACTGTACTCAAATGAAAATAATCCTATGGAAAATTGAAAGTACAGCTAAAAAATTTAAGACTGTTTTGTATTAAAATGCTGGTTTGGAACATTTCAACATAATGTTATTGCTATGCAATAAATTTTAAAAGTAGTGTGTAAAGTGATTTTGTATTAAAAATGTTGGTAATCACTTCAGATAGAACTTTAAAGTTTATAAAGTCCCTTGATTTGCTATCGTACTGACCTAGATACAGAAAGCAAAAAGAGTTTTGCCAACTTCAGGATAAATAGAAAACTTTGCTATCCTTGTTTTCATCCTTTGTCAGAGTGGACTCACCGTTAGGCACAGCAGACAATGTTTAGGGCCCAGGAGACTTTTGAGGGGCCCAGGAAATTTGATTACATTTTGCTTCAGGAAAAAGTGATTTAAAGTTATGTCAAGAATAATTTTTTTTTTTTTTTTTTGGTGGTGCCGGGGATCGAACTCAGGCCCTTGTGCTTACAAGGCAAGCACTCTAATCACTGAGCTAAATCCCCAGCATGTCAAGAATAATTTTTAGGGCTGGGGATTTAGCTCAGTGGTCAGAGTGCTTGCTTTGCAAGCAGAAGGCCCTGCGTTCCATCCCCAGCACCAAAAACAAAAAAAAAGAAAAAAAGAATAATTTTTCATATTGACAGTATGGAAGGATGAGCCCGTAAAATCAAAAGTGCCTGAGATCCACAACTCTCACAATGCAGTCCTGCCTTGTGCATTTAATCTAGGTCTCCAACTCTGCCCCAAAACTTGCTTCTTCCACTATCCTACATGAACTTATGAATTCTGTGAGCTTATTATTTTTAATTTTGGCCTAGAATTTTTATTATAATTGTATATGCACGTAATTTAAGAAATTGCCCAGTTTTGCAAAGTTTGCAAAGACAAATATCAGTCTCCCCCCCTTTTCCATCATGTTTTTTCTTGGAGGTGTCTATCTACTTTCAATTTCAACCCCACTTCCTCTGTTATTTAACTCTGTGTCTCTAACATGCTCAAAGTACTACTCCCTTTTTTCAGGTTTGTACTTTATCCATCGACTTCTCATCATAAAGATGAAGATTTAGATATTGTTTCTCTTCCACCCCTAGCAAGCACAGTTATAAATACTAACTTGAGCTGTTCACCCTCCTGAGTTAGAGTCATTGCATTTTTAACTAACTCAGTGTTCAAGGTTAACATTGTTAGGACTCTCTTAATTGAGTGTTGAATCATGTAGAGGGAACGATTACTTTTCCTTTACTGTATGAGTTGTAGTTTTCCCTCAGTTAAGAGTTCCCATGTTTTCTCCTTTGCCTAGTTTTCTATTCACTTATCATTAATGCATACTCTCTACTAGACCTTTAAATATCTTCTAGCTATATTCACTCATGTAGAGTACTAGATTAATTTTATTTTCTCAAGTCTCTTCAGGAGTATTTGAATTCAGATGGGTTGCTCCCATACTTTGTTGCATCATCCTGAGTGTGGGAGTTCTTTTCATATTTCTTCTTGGATTTCTTGCTATCCTGTAATTCATGTTTTCATTTTTCTCAATTTATTCCCCCATTTTGTTGGTGCACATCCTTCAGTAACTCCCTGAGAGAAAGGGTATGTATGTTGGGGGAGGAAGTTGTAAGATTTCAACTGAAAGACCTTTATTCTCACTCTTACTCAATGAGTTGGCTAGACATTTAATACTAGTTGGAAATCATTTCCCTTGAGAACCCTGAGTACATTGCTTCATTTTTTTTTTTCTAATTTCCTGTTTGGCTATTGAGAAGTTTAGAGTCATTTTGACTTCTGATACTTTTTATGTGATCCTTTTCCCCCAACACTCTGGAAGTCTGTAGAATCATTGACCCTTGTTCTCTTTGTCTGTTCAGGGTGCTGTTACAAATTACATTAGGCTGGGTGGATTATAAACAACACAATTTTTATTTCTCTACTCCCGTTCATTAATGTCCCATCTTAATGGGCTAGTTATCTCCCAAAGGTCCCACATCCCAGTGCCCAATGCCATCCAGGTTTCAATAGATGGGTTTGGAGGGGCACAAACACTTGGTTCCGACACTATATTCTGTAATGCTCTGTGCTATGTCTTGGTGTCGCATGTTTTTACTGCTAGACACTCAGTGAGCCCTTTCACCTCGGGCACACATATCCTTCAATTTAAAAATTTTTAAAATTTATTTCATTAGTGAAATAATTGTTTTCTCTTAGTCTCTCTTTGAGGAACTTCTGGACTGGAGTTTTAATTTGCTAGTCCTTCCTCTCTTATTTTTCATTTATTTGTCTTTCTTCCTGGAGGATTGATAAACTTCTCTTCCAATCAGTCTCTTGAGTGTTCATGTCCACAACCATGTTTATATTTTTTTCTGTAAGTTTATATTTTTAGCCTCCAATTCTTTTTTTTAAATTTTATTTTAATGGTACATTTTAGATGTACATAGTGATAACATTCATCAGAGGGGATTTGTACCTATACATGACATATCTTGTTGCTTCTTTTTTTTCCCGTTCCCCTCCCCTCACCCCCTCCTCCCTCCCTATTTACAAAACCTTTGCTTCCATTTTTTCCTTCCATTTCTTATTTCTTTTGTCCCTCTGTTCCTTTCCTGCTCCCTTGTTCCGTTTTCCATTTGGACATTTTCTTCCCTTTCCCAGTATAATACATTTTAGTCTTTATTTACACTTTCGGTTTCTCACACCAGAGAAACAATGCGGTATTTAAACATGTGTGTCCGATTTATTTCACTTAAGAGTGTGGTCTCAAGAGCCATCTATTTACCTAGGAATATCTCAATAGCCTCCACTCTTATTTCTTTAATTTAAAAATCTTCTACTACCTGTCCCTAGATATTAATGTTAGCTTTAAATTTTTTCCTGCCAGTCTAAATTTTGTTACCTTGAAACTGTTTTATTTTTCTGTGTATATATTTTATTACAACATTTGTGCAAGAGATTCTCCTCAAATGTCTGATAATTCTTGTCTGTTCTTGACTAAGGGTGTCCAAGTAAAAAGCGGAGCAGAAGCTCACTGTGCATGAATACATCAGTTGGGTTCAGTAGAGAAACAGATTGTATATATATATATTACATGTCATACCTATTATTCATGTAAGTGTCCTATGTAATGCATGATACATATAATATATATTGTGTATTACATATGATACTTATCATATGTATAATATACATGATATAAAAGGATTTACAAGGGAAGCTTACAAGAGCTGCCTGCAAAAGTGTCATCTGCCCCTGGAGAGCCGGAGGATCCAGTCCAAAGGTGAATGCTTGGAGCTCACTGTGGATTTCCCTGCGAGTCTGTATTGGGAAGCCGAGTGTCTGCACTGGCCGGCTGAGGTCTGAGCTGGAAGTCAGGAGACAGACATCAAAGGCGATGCTGAAGACTGGCGCTCCTCCAAAGAAGTAAAAAGTAAGACTTCTTCTTGTTTTCTTGTTCATTCCATCTAGATTACAGTTCTATTGGTTGGTGCCACTCGCAGCTGGTAGGGCTTCCGTCTTCGTAAGTCAACCATCCGGACACACCCTCACTGTGCTAAACCAATCTGCTAGTCATTTCTTATTCAAGTTGACACCGTGATTAACTGTCCCAACGGGTGACTTACCTCTTTTCAAGATTATTTATCTTTCGGTGTTTCTCCGTGGGCTGTTCCAATGCCCTGTAGAACATGCTTCTGGTCTCTGGGGGTTGGATGAAGCCTAGCTGCTGGATTCAGGTTGTGTTGGGAGAGGGGGCCGAGGGTGTCAGCTTCAAGTATGCCGCTCGCTCTTTCTTGTTTTTAGTTCGATTCCCCTACCCTTGACTTGGTTTCCAGGTCCAGAGATCCTCTAGCTTCCAAAAATACATTTCCGAGGAGCTTGCAGTGGCCCAGCAATCTGGGGTGGGCCAAGGAATGGAGGGATCGAAACGCTTCTCTCTGCCAGTCCTTTTCATCCTCTCCCCATCACTCTCCACGCCCTGGCAGTTGGCACCTTCAATTCCTGGGCTTTTGGTTGACAGTTCAGTGGGAATGAGACGTATTCTCAGATGTCCCTTGCTGCTGACGAGGGTTAGGCTTTTATAGGCCTGCAAAGTCTGTTTCCATTTGACCATCTACTTTCCTGCCTCTGAGCATTATTGTCATTGTCTCTCTTCCTTGTGATTTTATGCCTTTAAAAATCCCTTTGGGAAACAAGTCCCTTTGGTATAATATCAGTGGCTTGCGGGAAGAAGCGAGATTGCAAGCTATGTTTAATCTCTATCTTTGTCTGGAAACCACCACAATTGAGTTTTTTTTTTTACTATAGTGGGTTTGAATTATTTGACTTTTTACACAAATCCAATGACTTGTGGTACGTTTGAAGTTAATATTTTATAAAACCCGTGCTCATACTTCCCACTCATAACATGGTGATTGGATTAACCTAATGTTTGGCAAACTGGAGTAATGTCCTAACCTTATTTATTTAAAGAAAAATAAAATCGATAGACTCCTGGTGCAGAGGTACATTATTTTAATTATAACATTACTTAATGTATACAAATGGAAGCATAGACTACGCTGGTAGTTCTTGTCTGTTTATATGAGCAAAAGCAAAAACCACTTAATTCAACAGAATTGTGAATTTAATTCAAACTAACAACATACATTTAATGTGACAGATATTGTAACGGGGCTAAATCGCTGATCTAAATTCAAATGTGGCACTCATTGCTGCATCATGGGTTCTTTTAGCTCACTGTCTGTGTGCTACCAGTGTGACATGAGAAATAAATTCCTCCATCTCTCTGAATTTGAAATACAGGGAAACCTCTTCTTGGTTAGCAAGATTTGTTACTTTATGAGCATTATTTAGCAAAAGTGAATCTTTTGCCTATAGAGCCTGTCTCTGTTCTTTTTATTTTAGCTCCTAACAAATAAAATAGTACTTGGTGGTGCCAGGGGATCCAAAGTGCATGAGTCACCTTTAATTAATTTGGAAGTCTTTTCTGAGCAGGGTCTCTGCTGCCCGTGTGAATTGCCTGACAACAGCCTTGGGCTCATAGATCCCTGGTGGACGTGGTGGGGAAAGTTTCATCAAGCAGGGGATGCATGTACTTGTACACAATTACAGAAATGACAAATACCTCTTCCTGGGTTAAGAGCAAATGTGTGAATAAAGATGCTTATTGGAGGAAGGATGCATTTTGTATAGTTATATGGTTTTATTCCAGTGTAGACAGCCACTGGTTTGAAGTCTGTAGTGGTTGTAACTCTACCTGCTAAGGTGTGAATGTCCCCACCAAAATGCCTGTTGAAATTTAATCCCTATTGTGAGGTAGTATGAGGTGGGACCAGGGAGGACCTTTAGAAGTGATCGGGTCTGCCTTCATGAGTGGATTCATCCACCGACGGGTGAGTGGGTTATGAGGAGAGTGGATCTGTTAAAAAGGCCATTTAGGCTCTTTGTGTGGGCCCCTCTACCGTGTGATGCCCTTTTACTGTGATTGACTTCTTGTTGTTCTCCCTCAGACTAAGATTGCTGCAAATGCCCATAATCACAGGAGGAGCCTCTGGCAGGTTCCCCTGGGGAGGAAGTCCACATGGCATCCCTGCAGGCACTCATCCTTGTGTGGGAGAACCCATGTACAATGGGCTGTACAGTTCACTGTGATGGTCAGTCTGACTGAGGCAGGAACTGTGGGAACGGTGACTGGATGACCAGGACACTTGCCTCACCAAGGGTTTAACCTTATCAGTGAGTTAGAGGAAGTGATCACACGGAGATGTGAGCTTGGGGACCATATCTGGTCCAGGCCTCTTTCTTTCAGGCTCTTTCCCTGTACTCTGCTGCCTGGGTGCTCTGAGTTGAGCAGTTTGCTCCACTGGCCTCTTTTATAGTACTGTTTCAGCCTTGGAGCCAGCTGACCATGGACTGAAACCTTGGAAACCGTGAGCCAAAATAAACCTCTCCTTTTTTAAAGTTGCAATTCACGTATTTTGTCCTGGAAACATAGAATCCGACTAATACAGCATCATCTAAAAGCAGAATAAAAACAAAGAAGAATTGGGTGTCCATCTAAAATTTAGGAGAGAATTTTCTAGAAGGAAACAACAGTTGCTAAAGAACAGCTAGCTGGTGAAGACCCACCTGGTCAGGATCAGGTTTAAGTCACGTTGGCCGCCCGTCCCCAGTACAGAAAGGCAGCCTCAAAATGGGGGAGCCAGGAAAGTGGGGCCTTGGGGACAGCCTGGACCGTCAAGCAGTCCCTTGTGAAGCAGTCGGCTGGGCAATTTAGTGTGCATGTTCTGGACGGCATCGGGGACAGCCAGCTGACCCAGGCAGGCCTTCCTGCCTGAGAGGTCACACCCGAGTGGGGGGCACCTGAGCCGGCTCTGGATGTTACCCTGGCCTGCCTGGCTGTAAGCCGACTCCGAGGCCGATCGGGAATTGGGACCCTGGCTCTGGTGAGGAGGCTGGCAGAGTGATGCTGAGGAGGAGAAGTCTATGATTTAGGGCACACTGCAGTTCCAGTATCCAGCTGGAGTTTGAGTCAAGGCAACTAGTGCACCATGCGGGCATATGAAATGCCTGCCAAAGGCCTGGAAATCTCGATCTCCAGGCAGGGCTAAGTCTGTGCCTGTGTTTGAATGTGCGCGTGTCAGGGAATCAGAGCAACAAACCGGAGCTTCAGCTGAAGGACACATCTCCGCTGGGGCCACCGCCATCCCCACACAGCCCGCGCCCTTTCCTCGCTTCGGCCTTCTCAGAGGCCTGCTCTTCACCTGATCGGTTTTTATGTGAGACGAGACGCTTTCAGTTGCAAGTGGCAGGATTCTGACAGGAGCTCACTTTCAGAGAAAGGGAGTAATAGAAACGGTACGCTGTGGGCATGGCAGCCAGGCCTCGCCCATCCTCCGGCCTCTTTCTCCATGTGTTTTCAGCAGCCCGAACATGATTTCATTTTCTCCCGCAAATATGGAGCTCCAGCCAGTGGTGGGAACAGGAAGGCAGGAGTCTGGAGGGATGGCGAGATGGTCTCAACCTTGTGCCTACTCTGACCTGCACTCTGTAGTCCTTGTACTGTGAAGTCCTTGGAATGGACTCTGACTGGCTTTGTCTTAGCGTAATCACTATGGCCAGGCTTGGGGCCCTTCGGCTGGCTATTCCTGAATCATGAGGCAGGATAAGACTCACAAAATCCAGCTGGAGCGGGACAGGAGCGATTCCTCTGAAGGAAGGGGTAAAGTTCCTTTATAAAAGGGGGAAAGGGTTGCTGGGCTTGGTGGTGCATGCCTGTTACCCTGGCACTTGGGAGGCTGAGACAGGAGGATCTCTGTGTGCTTGAGGCCAGCCTGGGCTACCTACTGAGTTCAAGGCCAGCCTGAACTACACAGTAAGAGCCTGTCTCAAAAAATAAAAACAAACAAAAAGCCAAACACCAAAGCGGGGTGGGTAGGTGCTGGGCAGAGAGAGCAGATGTCTTTTACAGTCCCTAATCTGTTAAGGCTCAGCTCAGGTGTCCTTCCCCATATCCCGGTCCCCGCAGTGGATTAGGTGTTCCTCTCTCAGCTCACCTTACCTCTTGGCTGCACTGCTGGCCCGCACTAATTTCTAATTGTCCCTCTGCACAAGGTCTTCGAAGACAGGAGTCCTGGCTCGTTCCTGTTTGCGCAAGCAGCCTCCCAGCCATGCTGCGTGCTCCAGCAGCGTTTGCAGTACTACAGTGAGAGAGAGTCCGCTGCAGTGAGAACCCTCTTCGGGGAAAGAGGAAAGAACATCATCAAAGCAGCAGGACCAGGCAAGGAAAGTACTTTGATTAGGTGACCTATTTTATTCTCGCAATGACGACACTGGAGGGAGCATCTTTCCTTGTGCTTTATGGACCGGAAATGAAAGGTTAACTTTCAAATGCTTATACAACTAATAACTGTCAACGTCATAATTAGCACTTGGATAACTTAACTGTAGCCCAGTTCTCATTCAGCCACGTTACACTTCTGTCCCCTTTTCTTTCCCACCTTCCTCTGTCCTTCCCTTAACAATGAATTTATTTATTTATTTATTTATGTTTGAGACAAGGTCTCACTGTATGCTTCAGGCTGGCTTTGAACTCACTATGTAGCCCAGGCTGGTCCCTAACTTGCAGAGACCCTTCCGCTTCAGCCTCCCGAGTGGTGGGAATACAGGTGTGCACCACTGTGCCTGGCTGGTGATGAATTCTTACAAGGATTCTCTTTCCACTTTTTAGTAGTTTTGAACCCCCCCACATTGTCACTATTATTTAACTAAATGTACTCCCTAGCCTTTAAAAAAAAAAGTCATGGAAATTGAACCCAGAGCCTTTTGCATGCTAAGCAAGCCCTGTGCGCCTAAGCTACATCACCTGCCTTTCCCTCTCGGCACTTTTATACCTTACATTTGCTTCCTTATCTGTAAAATTAAAAGGCTGAAGGACGGACTATAAAATCTTTTCCAACAGCAACATCATAAGGGCATATAAAACAAAGCAATTGTTTTAGTTATTTTTCTCTCGTTGTTGGGACAGAATACTCGACACCCAAAGTTAGGGGAAGAAAGGTTTATTAGCTCACAGTCTATAGAGGTTTTAGTCTATAGTCTACTGGGCAGCATGACAGAGGCAGGGCAAACTGGCAAGACAGACTGGCAGCCCACCGGCAACAAAATAAAATAAAGTAAAGAATCTAAAGAATATATATAAATAAGCAATATAAACAAACAGTTAATTAGCTTTTTCTTATATCTTTTATCTAGGCTACCTGTCCTTAGGGCGGGTAACACTCCCACCTTTAAATTTAGTTCTACATCCTTAATCCCAGCAGAATCATGCTAAACTAATCAATAGATTAATTTAATAACCACACACTCTAGATCTAACTACCTCTTACCACATGAAACTTTAGAGAGACATCTAGACACAAACCATAACAGCAATCAAATGAATGTGCATGGCAGCCCCAACATGGAGCACTTTCCCAAGGGTCCTCCCAGCCCCTGGCCAGCACTTCAGTCTTCTGCGAGCTCCACCTTCTCCTGAGTCTCTTCTGTTCTCTCTTTCCCTGTTTAGGGTCTCATTTTCTCCCTTCTCCTTAGTCCTTTTCCTTGGCCCTTGGGTGCTTTTCGCTCTGCGCTCCTCACTTGCACCCCTCACCCCCGCTCCCCGCCAGTCTTACTGGCCTCCTCATCTTCAGACCTGGCTGGGCTCCCTCCGGCCAGCACAGTGCATCGTGGCTGGACCCACCAAAAGGGCTAACGATCACAGATAACCTCAAGGGTCTTCTAATTCTGGATGAAACACTGAAATTCAAAGGGATAAAGGTATTTTGAAATTATGGTCGATCTGGTATAGATTTTTTTCTTTCCCTCGGAGGGCAGTTTCTAGGGTCCTCTGATCATCTAAAGCGGCCTATTTGAGGCCAGCCCCCAAGGGCACAGTGTGGGGCCCCAAATGGCCTGATCTCATCCTCCTGGGCTGCATGTTAAAGAGAAAGGCCTGGGCCCCCTCAGACCCACTAAATCAGAATTTCCGCAGATTGCAGGCAATCTGAATTTAAAACACACTTCTCTGGCGATTTGTCAGCTCACTGAATTGTGAGCAACTCTGCATTTGCGTTATTTATTCTTGAAAAGTTTCAGGCCTTATTACTATTGTCATTTTTGTTTCCTTAACTCAATTACAAAGAATTTTGTTTATAGTTATCTTCAGCATGTGCAGGTACTAGCACCTCAGCTAATATATTTAGTAAATATTGCAGTATCTCTTATACACAAGCCATAGATTCATATTTTCTTTTTTTTGTTTGTTTGATTTTTTTTTTGTTTTTGTTTTTTTCTTTTTCGTGCCAGGGATCAAACTCAGGGCGTTATGCTTGCTAGGCAAGCACTCTACCCTGAGCCAAATCCCCAACCAGATTTATTTTCTTGACCTAAAAAAAGAGGTCCATTCCCTAACCTTTCCCCACTCTTCTGCAACACAGTCAACAACAGAGGTAGCGCTGAAAGAAGCTCTCGATTTTTATACACTTTGAAATTTTCCTGTTTTTTTGTTTGTTTAAAGAGAAACTGCATTTATACACTCTTACGCAAAGTTTAGTGCTTACTATTTTCTTTTGGGCTTTTATATCAGCATATGAAGTTCCCTATGTATGAACAATATCTGTGCAAATCAGGTCTACTTGTTACACATACTGTAGCTACTTATGCATGTACCTTCCTATATGGACTTATAAATACACTACTCATGTGATAATTTTTACCTGCCTCAAAGGTTTTCTCTCCTATCCCAGCACCAATACAAGTTTCTTTTATTTTCACTGTTGTGTGCTGACTGTGGGGCAGTTCCGGCTTTGGGTTAGCAGTAGCGCCAGGCGACCTGCTATCACCCCTCCAAGCAGACGGCACCTCACCGGTGCTGTTGCTGTGGGCGTGGTGCTGATTGCCAGTGAATGAAAGCTTCGCTGCACAAACTTCCTGGAGGCCGCTTTTGCTAGATTCTGGGGATGTGAAGGAGGATCATGCGGCCTGCTCTATGGAAGCACAAGATCTCTTGCCAAAGGTGCCTTCTCCACTGATCAAAGGAGCGGGATCAGCAGGGGACCTGTTGGACATTCCATCCACACGACTTTCTCTGGTCTCTTTGGCCTGCCATTTACCAGATCAGCCCCTCTGCCTCTGGAGAAGGGGCAGGAGGAGTTGGGGCCAGGTCCCTGGTAAGGTGCAGCCACTGACCCTGATGTAGGGGAGTCCCTGTCCAGCAGAAGGTGGCTCTTGTGCCTGCCTCTCCCCTGCTGGTATTTGGAGAAGCTTGAATAAGCATCCTCTCAGAATTTAGAAACTCAGAAATGGCCAGATGTGGTAGTGCATGCCTGCAATCCCAGCACTCAGGAGGCTGAGGCAGGATGATCACTAGGAGTTCCAGGCGAGCCTGACCTACATAGTGAGTTCAAGGCCAGCCTAGACTGCACAGTGAAACTGTCTCAAACAAATAAAAAATTCAGAAATGATTTTCAAAAGTTTTGAGTTGAATAAATATTTGTGTTGCATTTCACAATTTCTAAAGTGCTTTACGCTGCATCATTCAAAGTGACAAAGTCATCAAACATCCCCATGTGACCTTGTTATCTATTTTAAAGTGGGAAATCTAATGTCCATCAATCCACCAGGATACAGGGAGAAACAGCTGCTGAAATTGTCTATGGAATTTTTAGGTAGCGCTTGATCTGATCTTTTCTTATGGCAATTATTGTGAGTCTTGTGTATATTTGTTTGCATACCTTGTCTCACCTACTGGAGTTTACAGTCTTTTAAGGGCAAGATTTCTCTCATGTTTTCCTTTCTTTTCTTTTCCCTTCCTATCTCTCTTTCCCTGTTTCTTTCTCAGATACAGTCTGGCTATGTAGTCCAGGCTGGCCTTGAACTCACAGCAGTCCTCCTGCCTCAGCCTCCCAAGTGCTGACATTACAGGTTCGTACCATCACACTATCAGATTTCTTCATGTCATGCACAATTGTCTGAAGAATCAACAGGCTTACATTACTGTCAGATGATGGAAGGAGTGAAGGCGAATGACTAAGATAATACCCATTTGGGTTTTATTTGGCTTATAGGAAGAAAATCCCAAAAGGAAGGAACTTAAAATAGAAACCTTATAAGGAAGACTCTCTTGGGACCTCTTGGCTCCCACAGCACTTGGAGACTGGAGGCTTCCAGTACATAACCCACAAAAGGCCAGTGAGTTCTTGCTGAAAAAATCCTTTAAGACCCCTTGTGCCTTATTAACTCTTAAATATTAAGCGTGTAACAAGCCAGAGCTCTCTTATCAGCCATCCTTTCCTCTGTGTTATGTACACTAGTGTGAGCATTATAGTGATACACCTGGAAGGAAATGTGTGAATAAGAGAAATGTGCTGGGTGTGGTGCTGCACACCTGTAATCCCAGTACTTGGGAGGCTGAGGCAGGAGGAGCGCCAGGAGTTTGAAAACAGCTTGGGGTACATAGTTCAAGCCCAGCCTAAACTACATAGTGAGATCCTGTCTCAAAAAACCAAACCAAACCAAAACAAAACAAAACTCAAACAAAAAATGCACACACAACACGAGCTCATCTCTTCCCAGATATTTTTGGCCAATCCCTTAAATTTGGAACCAGTTCCTGGAACAGATGCGTGTTTGTGTGCAAACTGGGAAAACAGAAAAAAGAGGTCAGTTCAAACACCATTTGTACCTATGAATGAATGCACCGCCAAATGTCAAATATTTTCTTCTGATTAAGAACGATGCTAAGAAAATTATGTAAATACACCCTTAGATTCTCGGACCAAAAAATGCGCAACGTCAGCAAACAGAGATGGGGTGCGTGGGCGAACAGCTGGAGATTTACCTTGAAAACACAGATCGCCCTAACGGGGGGCGTGACTCCCCCCGCGGCCCCCGGAGTACAGGGGACAGTGCACGCGCGAGGCCTCAGCCCCGGCCCGGCCCGGCCGGCACTGTCGCCCCGGAGCGGCGCAGGGCTGCGGGCGGGGAGGGCGCGCAGGGCGGCGCCGATTGACCGGGCGCGCGGTCAGGTGACCCGGGGCGCCACGTTCCCGGAGCGGGGCCGCGCGGGCAGGCGAGGCCTGGCGGGGCAGAGCCGGAGCGGAGAGGGGCTGATCTCCGGAAACAAAGTTGCTGGGCGGCTGCGGCTGCCGCAGGGCGGGGGAGCCGAGCACCGCGTGCGCCAGGGCGGCCCCGACCTGCCGGGCCTCCTCCTGCGGGCCCGGGTGCACCCGGCGCGGAGACCGAGCTGTGGCCGGGGTGGCGGTTCCCGCGCCCCACCCACCCCGCCCGGCCCGGGGCGCTGGGCTGCAACAAAGGGGCAGGTCGGGGCGGGGAGGAGCAGAAGGGCGAGAGGAGGAGGAGCCCGGAGCAAGGCTTTCTCCGCGCGAAGTTGTGGCTCGCCCGGCCCGGAGGCGGGGAGCGGGACGCACGCAGCCGGCCGCGGGCTTTCTCCTGCCGAAGGCGAGGAGGGGCCTCGGCCTCCCGAAGCCGATTGGGGAATCTCGGGGAGCGCTGCCCCCCTTCTTTTGGGTCATTTCTGCAGCCGGAAAACTCTTAGTGTTTGGCAGACTTGCTGCCTGCGCGCCTGCCCTCGGTCTGCGCTTGGACTGTTTTGTTTTTGTTTTTGGCGGAACTACCGGGCAGGAAGGTTGAAGAAGTCAGGGGCGTTTCCAGTCGGGTGTCAGTCCCTCGCCCACTTTGGTTTCTGTCTGGTTCTTCTTCATATTTCATTAAAAAAGCAAAAATCCCCAACCAAAGCCCTCGCTCCACCAAACTCCCCTCGCGCGCACCCCGCGATCGCGGCGACCCGAGCCGCGCCGAGGACCCGGGCGCAGGGAGGCGGCGGGCGCCGTGGCCGCGGGCGAGCAGGTAAGGACGCCCGTGCATTATTGAAGCCTCGGGCTGGGTAATGTGACGCGGCCCCCGGGGGACGGGGCGGGGACGGGAGGAAGGCGGACTTTTCTGCGGCTCTTCCACTGGGATCGGCTCCCCGGTGGCTGCTCGAGTCCCAGCGTGGAAGCCGTAACTTTCGCGTGCGCTTTCTCGGGAGCCTCAGTTCGCCTCCCCGGGCAGAGAGGAGCGAGCAGGCCGGCAGCGCGCGGAGCGCTCCGGCCACCGGGTCCTCGGAGCCGGCACGAGTTGCGGAGGACTCAGACTCTTCCTACTGGTCCCCTGCTGCTGCCCCCGCCGGGGACGAGGGTCGCGCGTTCGTGCCCTGCGCGGAGCGGGGCGCGGGGCCAGTGATTTGCGAGAGGGGACGTGGCCTCCTCGGCGAGCGTGTCACACACGCCCCGGGCCCGGGAAGGCGGGGCCCCGGCGCTGTCCGCCGGGAGAGGGCGGGGAGAGGCTGTGCGGTCGGCGGGCTGGGCTGCCCGGCCTCTGGTGGCGGCCTCTCCCGAGGGTGGGGCTCGGGGAACGGGCCGCGCTCGCCAGTTCTCCGCCTGCGGCTCCGGGGAGGCGGAGGGGACGCGGGTGCCTCGTGGGCGCGCAGTCCCGCGCGGTCGCCCGCTCGCCCGGACTCGGCGTCTCTGGCTGCAGCTGACAAGGTAATCAGTCCTGGCCGCCTTTGGTCCGGGTCTGAGGCTCTGGTTGCCCAAGGCCACTTAGAAAGCCAACCAAGCGCTACTTGTAGACTGCAACTTTGAGAAAGCACATTGTTAGAAGAAATTTTTCTTTTTAAACCCGGGATTCCAAACGGGACTCGTTCTAGGGTTGTTTCAAGGGGAGGAGAAAAAGTGCCCGACCTTCGAGAGCCGGGGGATCCGCACTTAAAAAAAAAAATTGGAGAATCCGGTGTAATAACTCCATGGCCCCATACCCTGGGGTGTCCCGCAGACAGCTCACCCCTCAGGTCACCTGGGTCACCGGGGCCTCGCGGTCAGTTACCCCTGCGGCGCACGGGAGGGTCGGGACACTGACCGCCGCGGCCAGAGCGCGCCGAGCTCCGGGTGAGGCCGGACCGCCTGGTCGGGCCCGGGGCGGGAGCCGCATCCCTTCCCCGGAGCGCGCACCGGGCTCTGGAAGTGCAGCTGGCTTCTCCGGGTGGTTGCTGTTAGGCTCGGCGCGCGCAGCCTGCGGACGGCGCAGAGTCCGGCGAGAGCCGGGGGGACGCGCAGCTCGTGGGGACGCGAAGCTCGTGGGGACTTGGGTTTCCCTGTCGCAGGCGGCCAGGGCCGGGGTTTCCGCGGAGCCATCCTCCGCCCCTTTTCGCCAGCGTTTATGGAACAGATGAGACAGCTCTTTAACCTTCCTTTGGGTGTTTACCTAAAATTTATTGCTCCTGTAAACAGTATTAATCACAGTAGCATTAACCTTCGCCGAGCGGCTGCGAGTGTGAATGGCAGCTCCTGGCACGAGGCGCTTTTCTCTGTGTTGCAGGCGGAGCGGCAGACTTGTTCCCTGGCTTGGCTTCCACTGTCTCTAGCAGTCCTGGGTTTTGGTTATAGTGAAAACGGTTTTGCCCTAGGTCCTAAACCACGTTGCCGTCATAACCGCACATTGCTGAATAGTCATTCATAACGGCACCTTACTGAATGTTGCAAGTCCTCACATTCTGCAATTCCCAGATTGGGGGAAAAAACTTTCTTTAAGGCCATTCCCTGCCTTTTCGCTTTGTTGGTTTTGAGACTGGGTCTCGCTGTGTAGTTCAGGCTGACCTTGAATTCACTCTATAGCCCAGGCTGGCCTCTAACTGGTGAGATTCCTCTTGCCTCAGCCTCCCAGTGCTGCTGTTACAGGCGTGCACCATCATACTTGGCTTTGCCTTTTCACTTTAGATTTATTGCTTTTATCACTATAGATTTATTGGACACTCTTGCATTCTGGTCCATATAACAGAAAGATGCTCTGAAGGAAGTCAGTGAGCCGACAGGCTTCAGTGGGAGTCTGGCCAAGCTTCACGGAGTGTCATGAGGGAAAGGAAGCCTATGCTGGTGGTAACAATGAATTAGAATTATGTAGGGCTGGTTCAGGGCTTCTAAAGCATCCCATTCACTCATTGTAGTTTCTCACCTGGCTTTGTGTGGAGGACCGCATTCCATCCATTCCAGGGCCCTGGAGGCCTAGGGACACATTGTTAGTGGTGAAACTTGATCATTTTAAGATTTGGAGGAAGGCTGAGGCAGGAGGATTGCTGTGAGCTGGAGGCCAGCCTGGACTACATAGTGAGTTCAAGGCCAGCCTGAACTACGTAATGAGACCCTGTCTCATAAAAACAAAAGAAAAAATGGGGTTAGGGATTTAGCTTGATGGTAGAGTGCTATCCTAGCAAGAGCAAGGCCGAGTTCTATCCCTAGCACCCCCCCAAACAAAAACAAAACAAAACAAACAAAAAGATTTAGATGTGATATCCATAGTCTCGGTTGCTCTGGCAACAAGTGACAGACACGCATGATTACTGGTTTAAATGGCCTGTTATTCTCTTTCCTTCTCAATTTTTTCTGGTTCTCTGATCACCTCTTCTGCTATAGTTTTGCAGCCTATAGGAGATTTGCATTATATTATCAAGGAGAAAGAAAACATTTTTTGTTTTTTTTTTTTGAGACAGGGTCTTGCTATGAAGTCCAGGCTGTCTTGAACTCACTACCTTCTCCAGGCTGGCCTCAAACTCTCAGGCCAGAGTGCTGGGATTACAGGTGTGTGCCATCACACCTGGCAAGAAGAAATAATTCGGAAAATTATCTCGACAGGACAAATTAAAGCACTATATTGAAGAAGTATGACTGGTCATGTGAAAATAGAATGAAGTCCTGTGTAAACAGTTTACCTTCCCTCCTCTTTATTTATTTATTTTTGGTTTTTGAGACAGGGTATCACTTTGTATTCCAGGCTGGCTTCAAACTTACTACGTAGCACTGACTGGTCTTGAACTGACTGCAATGCTCCTGCTTCAGCCTCCCCACTGCAGGGATTACAGGTGTGTGCCGCCACGCCAGGCACTCCTTTTCTCTTTTGTGGTGGAGTGGGAAAAGCTTGGAGAAGCATTGATGTGGAGGCCCTGGGCTAAGACCAGTTGTGAAGGAGTGCATCAGACTTACTTCTCAAAGGGACTAGTTCTTTCTAGGAAAGAAAATCTTACTATTTTCCATAGTAAAAATTTTGTACATTCCTTTGAACAAGGTTTTTGGTTCTTGAAAATACTAAAATGTACATAGGAATTTAGCAAATTCTTTATTTTTCTACTCGAAGAAAGGAATTTATTGACACAATAATCCATAAATTCTTGATAGTAGAAAGGGCACATAAAAATAAAGCTTTTTTAATAGTCTCATAAAATCTGGCAGATTTTGATTATCCAATGCACGTATTCCAGAGAGGAAATGGTTCTTAAGGCTTTAACAGTTTTCATCTGCCTCAACTGCTTTAACACTAAAGACTAGTTTTCTAGTGTAACTTGCTTTGAATGCACCCTTTTCTTGGCACGGTCAGGAACAGAGATTAGTGTCATCTAATATGCATGATTTTTATTTACGTAGAAAAATAATACTGTATGGTATAATTTTTGAATATTGCATTACAAAACAATGTATGAAATAGTAAATTGTATAAATATTATATATTTTAGAATAGTAATGTCATGTGATGTGTCCTTGAATTAAAGGATTGAGTTCCCAGTCATGGTTAGCATTAAACCCTGGTCTTGATATTTGTTTTAATATGTGAATTAACATACATTGTGTGCAGATTGATATTTGGATGCATGTTATATTCCCAAATAAATGATTGATTTAGTTGGCCCTTGGGGTCCCTCCCTTTTTATTTTGGTGGTACAAGAGATTGAACCCAGGACATTCACAATGAGCTATATCCCCAGTTCTTTTCATTTTTTAATTTTGAGACAGGGTCTTGCTCATTTGCTGTGTTGCTCAGGTTGGACTCAAACCTGCAATCCTCCTGCTTCAGCCTCCCAAGGTGCTGGGAGCACAGGCATGCACCACCAAGCCTGATTTTGGGGTGCTCTTCAGCGGGGCTGTTACCAGCACAAATTCACATTTCTGAACAAAGAAGTGAATTCTGTTTCTCTCTGGTTGTTGTGTGTCCCAGAAAGTATTGTCAATTTGGTATTCTGATTATTGATACTCTTTAAAAAATGTGGCACTGCTGGAAAAAATCTTGAATTATTTAGAGTTTAGAGAGGCTTCTCACTAGCTACTTAGGATCAGAATTATTTTCTTCGAGTGAAATCCATACTCAGCAGAATTCATGCTATAAGTCTTCCCGGTAAGGCTTGCGTCTGTGGACGTAACATAGAACTGTCCGATTTGGATCTCTAATTCAGACCGCTCCAGAGATGCACATCTGTGTTTCTGTCTGCCTTTTTATCTCTCCTGTGTCTCTCAGAGGCACTTCATACTCAGCAAATCCAAGGCACGTTCATTATTTCTCCTTCCAGTGAGTGACCCTCTGGGGCTCCCCAGCTCGGCCAGTGAATTGCCTTCCCCCTAATCGCTTAGCTAAAATTAGGAATCATTCTGCGTGTTGGCATTGTGGACTCTAGTGTCCAATCAGTTCTCAGAGTCTTCTAACTTTCCTCATTTAATATCTATGTATCCCTCATGGCCACTCGCTTTTCTTGCCATTTACCTTGTCTAAGTTATAATTTGTCCTCTCTGTCACATGAGCACAATAAATACCCAGGTGCCCTTTAACTAATGTCTCCGCTTTACAATATTTCCTTCCTCTCTTTCTGTCTCTGTGTGCATCTTTGCCATATGTGTTATATATATTTATCAACATACACACGTAGATAGATTCAGATAGACTTGCTGTCCTCTTTGAAATTAAACTGAAGATATTGTCACATTTCGTTGCTATATATTCATCATGTGTCTCTTACAGTTGAAGACATTTCTCCTGCCTAGTTCCACCATTAATTAATGTTAAAGAAATTTAACATTGCTAGAATACTGTGGCCTAATCTACAGTCCAGATTCACGTTTTTGAAGTGATCTCCAAAATGTTTTATTTTAAAATGCTGCATTCAGTCAAGGATTGCATTTGGTCACTAGTCTAGTCACCTTTAATCCACAAGGTTCGCCCTCCATTAGGTAATTTTGGACTTTCTCCATATTAACAGTTCTGAAAAGACGAGGCCATTTGTTTCGAAAGGTACCTGCATCCCAGATATGTCTGCTCACGATAAGTTTCACATTAAATATTTTGGTAAGGATACCCTATGGATAATGGAGTTTATTTTCCATTCCATCATGTGAAGCCCCTTTATGAGTTATGTAAAGTTTGATCACTGGCCAAGGTTAGAAGTTTTATCATGAAAATGTTTAAAACTATAGAACATGAGTTAAGAGAAATTTTCATTTAACATCCATACACCCATGGCCTGGGTTCTTTAACTAGCATTTTTTTGTATTCTGTTGTTGTCTTCATGGGTTCCCTACTCTGACCCACCTACAAGCCAACGTGTTTTTTAAAAAGACCCATGTGATCCTTTCACTTCCTGCTCAAACTGTCTCCTGAACCTCCCTTCCCTTCAGATACAAACCAAGGCCTTGACCTGGTCTCCAAGGCCAAAGCTCTGTCTCCCCTCCTTTTTTCACCTCGCTTCGCAAATCCACCCACTCTGGTTTTCTTCTCTCCAGAAACTCTGGTCTGTGCTCAGTTCTTTGGATACTTCTGTCACTTTATATGGGAAGCTCTTATTTTACTTTTCCCACTTCCCTTTTCAGCTAATTAATTTCTTCTTCTTGGAGCCTGGGCTCAAATGTCACTTCTTTAAGAAAGCCTTCTCGATGCCCAGGGCAGGACAGATGCCTCTGTCTGTGTGCTTATTACTCTATGTTTCTCTTTTGTATACTTGCAGGATTGTATTGAGATAATTCATTACATAATGAATTGTTTAGTGCCTTAAACTCCTTGGTGGCAGAAGCTACATTTCTTGTTGACAGTCAAACCCCCGTTGCTTGGATCAGTTCCTCACACGTGGGAGACACTCAATACTCCACAACTGTGGATGGAATAAATGTAAATAGTTACTATCTATAACTGGTATGTAATTCTTTGCATATATATGTATATAAAGTCAATACTTTCCTTTTCCTTTTTAGATATTGATGTCAAGGTGGCCCTTTATTCAAAGTTGAAAGTCTCACGAGGAGGATTTGGTAAAGTCTTTGGATTACACTGAAACTTAGTCAAGATGGCCAAATATGGAGAACATGAAGCAAGGCCTGATGATGGACAGAACGAGTTCAGTGACATCATAAAGTCCAGATCTGGTAGGTAATAGAAGTGCACGATCATAATGAATCTTGAAGACGTAGGTTTCTAGGCTTGTTTTGTGTTGTTGGTGTAAGGAAAATTTCTCTGGAGAAACTGAATTCCGACAAATGACCCTTATTTTGTAAAAGGCAATAAAATGTCTTGGAGTGTCCTGGCTTGATTTCTTTAACCCAGTTTTGTCTTGTTGTATGTTGACTGGCTGGGGAAATTGCTGCTAGAAGCTGAGTGCCATTGAGTTATACAACTGTCTCATTAAAAATACAAAAATACAGCTGAGCAATTTCTCCCTATTTTCTGAAAACTGAAGGCGATTATATGTGGAAACAGGAAATACCATAGATTCTGGCTGCAAGGATCCTCTGATGATTTGATTCTTGTACCATACACCTCCCCTGTCCCTTTCGGTGGTCAGTGCTAGCAAAGCAGGCGCCTTAACGTCACTCCCTTTTTTTTGGAGGGGGTACTGGGAATTGAACTCAGGGCTTTGCGCTTGTTAGGCAAGTGCTCTACCATTGAGCTAAAGCCTGAACCCGCGCGCTCATGTTCAAAACTTGTAAAGAACTTTCTCAGGGTACATTCATGGCCCCCCACCCACACCCCATTGAATCTGCCAGACTAAGAGTGATGAATGGTTTCCGTATGAACATTTAGATCCGGACCACGGGATACCGCCCCTCCCTGCATGCTAGTGTGTGACCAGGGCCTCGCGATTCTGGCTGCTCAGATGTATCCCCTGGGGAGTTTGTACAAATGCAGATGGGTTGGCGCCACTCCAGATCAATTGAATACAAATTTCTGTATTTTCTGAAAGTTTCCAATATGGTTCTGAGACGGGCTCCATGGGGAGGTATTTTTGAACAGGCAGGTTCATTCTGAGCTTAGCAAATTACACAGAACTCTACTCTGTGCATGAACACTATACTTAAGTGACTTCCAGAGTTACTCTGAGGTATAAAATTATATCCAGTGTCACTTTAAAAAGAAGAAAGAAACTCAAATCCTGTTTTTGCCGTGTGAACCCTTCAAATATTACGGTAGGAATTTATTTCTTCTTATATGAAACTGCGGACATCTGTGCTGAAACTAAGACCTAAATGAACTGTGTTAGGAGGCACGTTCCCCTGTGATCCTGGTGTTGTCGTAGACGTGTCTGTAATATGCAGCGACTCTTCTGTAGCTCGTAACGACTTTTGAGGGACAGTTCCATGTCTTAGGGCTTATACACTTTAAAGCATATGTGGAGGATGTTCTGTTCCCCCAAACTTTGTTTTGTTGTGAATTTTCAGTGGTATAAAGTACCACGTAAACGTGAGGATTGTTAATATCTTCTAAAGAGTACAGGATGAATGTTCAGAAAAACATACTAGTGACAGAGGGGAAAACGGAAGACAGTTTAACATCTTCTCACTGTGATGTTCTCTGAATTGTAAGGAGCTCTATTCCTAAGTGGCTTTCTGTATCAGCCTGGTCCACTGCAGTCAGACCTTCGATATTTGTACCCTCACTTTGGCCGTGTTCATGAAAGAGTAGTATGTAAGTTTTAAATGTTGGGTGTGTGTGATGAGCACATAAACTTCCAAAACATTCTTTTTTTTTGGTTTTCTTTTTGAGACAGGGTCTCACTATGTAGTTCAGGCTGGCCTTGAACTCACTATGTAACCCAAGCTGGCCTTGAACTCAACGGCGATCCTCCTGCCTCAGTGTGATGTGTTTTTAGCAAGGTTGTGTCAATTGGCCAAGTAATTCTTTTTCCAGAGATTTGCCTAGGCAATACATAAAAATATACATTCAAGAAGTTGATCACAGCATTATTTATAATAGAAAAAATTGGAAATACCATAAAAATCCAACATTGAGGATTGGTTAGGTCATTATTTCCCAAAGTTCCTTGAAAGACTCACAAATTCTAAGGTTGTTAATGTGTAAGTCAAAAAGGGTGCCATGGCCAAACAACTCTAGGAAATAGCAGTGAACTCTGTTACTTTATTCTAGATCATCTGAATATGTTATACAGAATCGGAGTGGAGCTGTTTAATTAGAGTGTATCCATGAAGTAGAACACTGGGCATTCATAAATGTTACATATGTGTGTGTATGTGCATGAGCATATATGTATATTAATTTAAGAATATGGCTGGGGATTTAGCTCAGCGGTTAGAGCACCTGCCTCACAAGCACAAGGCCCTGAGTTCGATCCCCAGCACCAAAAAAGAGTATGTTCTTGATAATAGCGTTAAGTTTAAAAAGGTGATATATGAAGCGATTTGTAGAAAAAAGATCTTCTAAAATATTTAGTGGATATCTACTAAATTCTTTTGGGGAGGTGGTGCGGGAGAGCGAACTCAGGGTCTTGTGCTTGCTAGGTGAACACTCTACCGCTTGAGCTAAATGCTGACCCCAAAGTGTTAACAGCGGTCATCTCTGCAGCATGCGATCATTTTTCTCTTTTGTCCATAGATATCATCTAAACCTGTTTTTCAGTTTTTAAGGACTCAGGTTGCCTGTAGTGTTTTCATGGCAGGGGTATGACCATTACTGTGTTCTTCAGCGGCGCCTGCTTCAAAACACATTGTGATTTTAGCTGTTGCGTAGCTGAGATACGAATCACATTCCTTCGGCTGGATTGTGTCGCGAGAGCCTGTAGGTAAATTCGGATTTGAATGGGGCTGTAAGCATTGATCTTGTTTTCTGGAAGATGCTTTTACAATATTTTAAAAAGGTAAATGCTTAGTATATGATGGTAGCCTCTCAAAGGACTCCAGAGCTTACATATTAGCAAAGGATTTTGAATTTAAAATGTCAGACATTATCTGCATTCCGTCTGTCCATCTATCTGAATCACCCTTGAACATGTTTATGCAGAATTTGTTGTTTTTTCATTTCTTAAGAAGGAATATTTTCCTGCTGGAGAATTTAGATCATTATCTGCTGCCCTTAGTTTCTTCCTTTTGAAGGGTTGGCTGGGGAGGTGGGGCAGAGATAGGGAGGAAACACTGAAGCTAAGAATGTATCGGTCAGTGAAATCTTTTGGTATTCAAAGGTTCTTCTCCTTTTCCCCCAAATCCTGGTGTTTGAGCAGTCCAAAAGCCTCGCATAGTAAAATATGTGTGCGTTCTATGTTAATTATTGGGATTATTCATTGCCCTCCTTCAGTCTTATTTTGCCTTATGCTGTGTGTGATGTTTTTAATGTTTAAAAGCTATTTCCACCATCTAAATAGAAATACGAAGTTATCAAGTATTATTAGTAGAATAGTTTCATGGGTATAAAAGCCATACCCTCGTATTACGGTAGTATTGTATTTGCCTGGATTTGAGCAAAGTTTAGAAAAGACCTTGATCTTTAATACGAAGGATTTGAGGCTGGGTAAAAGTAGGCCTTTCTCTGTGTAACAGCACATACATCAAGTTTGTCATCAATGGCTGGGTTATTCACAGCCTTAATTAATAAGCTTCATAACTCTTAATAAGTTAGTAAAGATTTTGAGACAGTAGACCAAGAAGAATAATTTTTTAAGTGAAATATCTTGCTGGTGGAGTGTGTAACGTATGAACTTCTGTCTGGAACATTGTAAAATATGAAATAATAAAATGGTTTGAGATGCGTATAAAATCACAGAACATCCTCACTGCTGTTCCACTGGGTCAATAGCTAGCGTATTTGAAAGCTAGTAATACGGAATAAGTCATCTTCAGTTGTCAGGCTCGGAGCTCTTGTGCTGAGGTTCAGTTTCAAGCTCCTTCAAAAGTGTAGATGTTAAGGCTGCGGACTGTGTCACCTAGCGGGGAGCGGAGATCCGGATAGCTAGGGGATTAGGGTCCTAGACTCTCAGATGGAAAAGGGGCACTTGTTGAATGGGTTAGTTGGGTAAACTCTTCCTTCTTGTATGACTCAGTCCTTTAAAAAACTGTGGATAGGAAACCTGCATGTAACCATTTTGTCATTTCTTCACCTTCTGTGTTATTGGCTAATCCCAGGATCTAATTGCTGAGGGAGTCATAGATGTCATAGAAGACTGCACCAGTGATGTGCTCATCTAGCCTTTCATGATGGGCTCTTACTGATGTACCTTATATGTATTTGTTTTTTTTTTTTTGTTTCTTATTTTGTATTTGTTTTTTATTTAGCATATCATATGTACTCTACACATACTGTGAGCAAATATGGTGCTGAGTTTAATCCTTGCAATCACTGTTTAGTGGATGAAAATCATGAGCCATGTAGAAGTCATTTGGTGCCTTGCTTTCTTTTTGTTTCCTGTTAAGTGTCCACCCCAGGGCCTTTGCACACCCCCCTTCATCTTTGATTCGTTTAGATCTGAAGTTTAAATATTGCCTTCTCTGAGAAATCTTCTCTGCTGACTTTGGAAAGTCATTCTGCCAGTCGCACGTAACTACATCACTGTATTTATGTTCCCTATATTATTCTTCTCACTATCAGGTACTTTTCCTGTATTATTTGTTAATATCCTTTCCACTAGAATTTAACTTCACAGGAGCGGGGACCAGTATGTTCTTGGCTCCGAGCCCAGTGTCTGGCTCATAATCAGTGAGCAGCACGTGTTTACTCAGTGAAAAGCCTGCAGGGCTTGAAATTGCTAGCTGCTTCTAGGGCTGAGTGAGATTGGAACCCAGGCACTCTGACTTCGGAAATGCTCCTGTGACCTGCGCATGGTGCCCACGGTGGTTCATTGTGTTGCCACCGAATGGTTCTTTTTGGTTTTGCGCCTAGCTACATCCCATGCAAATTTCGCACTGCCTCAGTGGGGCCCTGGACTGAGAGGCAGAGCTCCCCAGGCACCCAAGGAGGGCGAGGGAAGACAGCGCCTGCAGCTGCTGGGCTGTGGCGGCCTCCGGATTGTTGGCTCTGGTCTCGGTCCTTCTGTGTTGAGTTGGCAAGGGGGAGGTGGCAGAGGACAGGCAGTCCTTTGGGCAGAAGATCGAGGAACAGATAATGGGTTTCTGACGTGAATTCCCTTTCTCTTTCCCTCTGCCTGCTGCTCAAGGCTTTTGACTGGTCTGTGACAAAGGTAGTAGATTTCAGCGGCAGGGACATGAGGCCCGGGGTCACCCTGGTTGGATGCCAGGGTTGGTGACTGGTACTGAGAGGAGCGTGTGGGGGAAGGTGGAGGAAGAGGCCAGGGAAATAAAAATGAGGCACATTCTTGAACACAGACTGCTCTACCTGGCTCCACGAATGGCAAGGCTTCTGAAAATGGCATCATATTGCCTGCCAATATTCAGTGCAGTGAAAATTAAGGTGGAAGAGGGATGCCCTTCCATGTTGACCCTTCGGGGACCTTTGTTTAGCACAGACAGTGGCTGCGTTGTATTTAGGGAGTGTTGGTCTACTCTTATCTCTTACATTTAAAGGCAGATCTATGAGGGGATTTTTCTGAACAGCTTAAGGGACCGAAAAATAGTTCATTTCTTCTCCTGAAGCTTTCCTTGGCTGGAATACCTGAGCTTTGAAGGGAAGTCTGTGAGCGGCCTTGTTCTTTCCCACGAGCCCTGGGGGTCTGCTGTAATGGACAAGAACCCTGATGGAAATTCAACACTGGCAGGAGAGCAGCTCTTCTGGTGGTCGGCGTGAAATCTCGCCCATGTGTTACATCATTATGCTGCCGTCCAGCCACCAGGAGAAAGTTTTCTGTGTTCCTGGGACTCTCAGGACCTGTTCCTAAGGTTGCAAAGCTGTGGAGGGATCCGTTCACCACCGGAAACTGCAAATTGCTCAGAATGAGTCTAAGCAAAGGAAGTGCATCAACTATATGGACAGAACAAAAACTCCATTTTATTCAGTGTTGTTTGGACTGCAGTCGATGGTGATACAGGATGATTTTCTGGGAACTAGGGAACACACAGGATCATTTCAGCAGTTGTAAATGTGAGTTAAAATTTAATCCAAAGCACTGCAGAAGGGGTGCACAGGTGGTTTCAGGGGTATTGACTGGGGCTTTTTCCCCCGTAAGTTCTGCGTGGAGGCACAAGCATTTACTGTGGTACCAAACACACATATATATATATATATATATCTTTTTGTGTGCCTTAACTGCTCAGTTCAATATTTGAAAAGTGACTCAGTGAGAATTTTTAAAATACATTTACTCTCTAGATGATGGTTTGGGGCCCTGGAAATGGGACGCTGGTCTCGGTCCTTTCACTTGTGCTTTCCGTGTCGTGCCAGGATTTGCATGTGAGCTCCGGGAGGCGGGAAAGCTCTGGTCTCGTGTGGGTCTCTGGTCTCCACATGTGCCTTTGGACAAGTATCTGGCATTTACTTCTATCCTGTGGGCTTCCCTACCAGAAACTTGTTCTCTTGGCCCAGTTAGCAAGGGCAGTTGTGTGTGTTTGCTTGTCTGGCAGCTGAGATTAAGGCTGGTGGTAGAAAACCTCTCATCAGCTTTGGAAATTCTTCTGTAGTAGTCGAGCAAAATGGCACCTGAAGCACAAAAAGAACACTTCATTAATGAGTATTTTCTTGGGCGTGGACGTGCGTGTGTGTGTGTGAGAGGGAGAGAGAGAGAATGTGTGTGTGTGTTGTTTTGAGGCACACTAACTCTCACCTCACAGGGATCCTCCAGCCTCAGCCTCCTGAGTGCTAGGATTACAGGTGTGCATCGCCACACTCGGCTCATCAGTGCATATTTTCAAAGGATTTTTTTTGTGTATGTGGCTGACTGACTTCCAATGATTATTTGTGTCTGTTCAATAATTTAAACAATTATGCGACATCTTTTTTTTAGTGAGTAGGGGGAAAATACCGCAGATAATGGCATTTCTGATGTATCAGGGAAATCTAATGAAAACATGACTGCAACCCTAAAATGATGCAACTTTGAAATATACTGCAGTTCCAAAAGCATTATCGCTACATCTTCTCTAATTCCATAGTCTTAGTATTTGCAAATTTCTTCATTTCTAGTTTGTAATGAAGGTTTTGGAGCAGGGCTGGCAAGTCTGTAATCCCAACTACTCAGGAGGCTGAGGCATGAGGATCGTAAGTTTGAGGGTGGCCTGGGCAACTTGGGGTGACTGTGTCTCAAAATTAAAAAGGGCCGGCGATGTACCCCAGCGTCCTGAGGCCCCAGACGGATTCCCCAGTCGGACTCCCCAGTCCGCCCCTTGTGCCCCAACAAGATTTCGGGTTACAGTATTTAGGTGAAGATTGTAGGACAGGTCCGTTTTGAGGCCAGTCGGTTCTCTTGCTGCTCGTAGGCTGTGTGACTCATGCCGTTTAACCTTAATTCCCTAACTACGTGCGTTCCTGCCTGTGCGTTGATGCTGAGAGTTGCTTTGCTCTTGTCGCGGGTGCAGCGTGGGATCCGCGCTCTGGATTGCGTCAGGCCAGGTGGGGTCCTGGATCAGGCGCGTCCGGCGGCCGCTGGGTCTCCTGCTGCTGCCCTTCCTTCGTAGACACGGAAGGCAGGTTTGAAAGTCTCAGGATCAGGGTGAAAGTGGCCTGCACTTCAGGGGAGCGAGGAGAGCAAGAGTCAAATGTTTATGATTATTTTTACCTTTCTTAAGCTTTTAAAAATTTTTATTAGTACATGTTTGCAGTACATAATGAGTACATTCATCGTGGGTGGTTGGCTCATGTACATAACATAATTCTTGCTTCCCCTCCCTTTCCTCTTCAAAATGTTTATGGTTATTTTTACTTGTAAATACTTGCTGTTGAACAATTTAAAAAGGTAATGGGTACAGCGATATTTGTGTGTGTGTGTGTGTGTGTGTGTGCGCGCTCCATATTTTGAAGGGGTTAGTTTGTGCTGAGCAAAGGTAAAACCCCTCCCCTCCCTCCCCTCCCCTTCCCTCCCCTCCTCTCCTCTCCTCTCCTCTCCTCTCCTCCTCTTCTTTTCTTTCTTGTACTAGGGATGGAACCTAGGATCTTTGTACTTGGCTACATGCACAGCCCTTTTTTATTTTTTATTTTGAGCCAGGGTCTCACTAAATCAGAGTTCCCCAGGCTGAGCCCATACTTTGGTCCTCCTGCCTCAGCCTCCCAGAGTGCTGAGATTACAGGTGTGCACTAACTACCACACCCAGGCTCTAAAACATTATTTCCAAGACAGATGCCTTTGTGATTTGTGGTAGGAGCAATAATACATTCATTTCCTGTGCTCAGTTTTCTTGTCTTCTTTGAGTTTACAGAAAAGTGTTACATTTGTATATACATCTCTGTTTTCTGGATTCTCAGTAGGTGACATCTGGTACTTCTATTTAATATAGGTATGCTTTCTCTTGGAATGAAACGGTTTGCCTACTGTTCTTTTAAAATGAGTGAATTTAAAAAGATGAGCAATGACTTTTATGTCAGAGGTGAATTAAGGAGTTAAATGATCATGTCCCAACCTCCCTGTGGATCTATAAAAACGTCCCTGAGGTCTTAGGAGGTCCTTGTGCTCAGTTAGCCAAACCAAACCAAACCGAACCACAAACCCGGACGCGGAGAGTCCTTGTTTGCAGGAGTGTCTTTGAGTTTAGATCTTTCACTTCTTTGAAAGTTTAGGGAGGAGTCTTCAGTTCCTCATTGATTAAACAGCCTTTAAGGTTTAGGTTCCTCATTGCTTCCGGTGGTGCCAATGTGCCGAATTTGACATCAGATCTCAGAATTTAGTGGAAACCGTTCCTGAAGGCAGTCTGAAGACTGCAGAGCAAAAAGGGGGCTTCCGGGGAGGCTGTGTGGGCTGTAATCTGTGTCAGGACTTTCCTGCGGGCTTGGCCTTGTTCAAGTGTTTGGTAAATCTTGATGAACCAGTTGGGTGGAAACTTTTTCCAATTTATTTGAAACAAAGAGACCAAAAAATAAAACCAGCAAAATCTACCACCAGTGAAATAGACTTAAGGATAAAGTTTGGTTTCTAAACTGTGCATGATACATTTTTTGGAGATAATTTAGTTATAGTGCGAAGTTTGAAATTACATTGTTTTTGAAAATTTGAAGGGCAAATATTGGCTCAGAGATGGGAGAATGAATTTAAGTCTTATTTGGCATTGAAGGTCCCTGGTCTTACCCCAAAGCCCAGCCTTTGGGGGCTTCACGGGTAAAACTGTATGTGTTCCAGGTACTCCAAACATGTGTTGTTTACTCTGTTACCCCACATAATTCCTTTACGTGTTGGAGGCCAGTAATCCTAGTACTATGGGAAGCTGAGGCAGGAGGATTACAAGTTTGAGTCCAGCCTGGGCAAGTTAGCAATTTAATGAAATCCTGTCTCAAAGAAAAAGAAAATAGAGCCAGGGATGTATTTCAGCACAAAGAACCTGGGTTCGATCCCCAGTGCAGAAGAAAGAAAATTCATCCTGCTGCACATAAAAATGCTGAGTTCTGTAATTTTAAATGTAGTATCACTGATCAGTTCCACACCTTGTAACCTATTAACACATCCCACCTGTGATTGTATATAACTCCCACTTAATACCATTTGTATAGAAAAATTGGAGTGGACTTGATTTACTTTAACTCCTATGCGTATTGGCAAGAGATGGAACTATTTTGTGTTAACAGTGTCGGTCTTTGGAAGACATAAATATATATCGCTCTCTGTCTCAGGGCGGCCTTGCTGTGCACTTGGGGCAGGACAGATCGTACTCAGGGCCACTTGGCACTGGAGCAGATAGATTGCTGGCAGAAGAAACCTCTGCTTGCCTGTGTGTTTAAATGAGACGTGTCTGGAAGTCTAGTGCCATCTTGCCTTTTAGTCCATCCGCCTTTCATCCTCCAGGCCACTGTCACTGAGGCAGATGCAGCCAGACTCCTCTGCCCGTTCTCCACCTTTGCTACTTGGCTTGTTTTGGTTTCTGTGCCTGCTTGCTCTGCCCTACACCCTGACGTTTTGAAACTGTCCCCCTTCAACATCAGTATAAATGCCCAAAGCATTCTGTTCTGATCACGATGCCAGCATCGATCGCTCCCTCTTGTTCGCTCTTTCTCTCTGTTTTTGGCTCCTGTGGCTTTGTGCATGTATCTGCTTCCCTCTTTGGCTTTTTTGATGCAGCCTTTAGCTCAGTCTGCACACACACACACAGGGCTTAATAGCAGCTTCCCGTGCTCTTTCAGGCTTGCTTGTTTTCCTACCTTATTCATTCAGCAAATGGTTATTGGCTGGTCGTTGTTGCTAAGTGTTGGGCTCCGAGGTGAGCGAGTCACACCTCTCTTCTTAGTGTGCCTCTGACTAGCTGGGACCAAGGCAATACATAGATATCTGCAGACATCCCCACATGAAAGCCAGTGTGGTGTATACAAGGCAGAGGGGACATGAAAGGGGGAAGGCCAAGCACTGGCCTGGGGAGAACAAGGGCGGGGTCACTCAGAGAGACCCCCTAAGGGGGAGGATTTGGGGTGAGTCTCAAAGCAGGCACTGAAGCAGCCACGTGGACAGTGAGAAGGACGTTCCAGCTGCTGGAAAAAGACTCAGTGAGTTGGAATGTGTAGTTGGTAGCTGAGTGTGGCTGCCAGGGTGGGGGTGATGGGACAGGTTGGGGCCAGAATTTGAAAGCTCTTTAGAGCTGCCTAAGGATGCCCAGAGGGATTTTAGGTGGGTTGTTGACTGGCTCGGGACGGTTTGTCACAGAGATAGCATGGTTGGCAGTATGAATGATTTAGAAGGGAACAGCATTGGAGTGTTGCCGTGGGTGATGGGGTCTTGATGGGTTTCTAGGTTCTCGTGTGCTATGAACAAAGAATTGGATGTGGCACAAGACAGTAAGGAAAAAGCTGCAAAGTTTAATGATGTGTAACTAGTGATGGTGCCCTCAGAGTAAGCGGGCTTGCACCAGAGGAGAGGAAAATGGCACGAGTGCTGAATACATTGGGAATAAGAATTTAAAATATTGTGCCTGGTCAAGGGCACCTTCCGTCAGGTCTTCCGGGGCATGAGTGACAGTGTGAGTGACCGGGTACCCGGTCAGGTCAGCTGTGTCTACTGCGCGTGTCCTTTCCCACAGTTCACTCTGTTATAATTGGATGTATGAGACGCAGTCCATGTACACCAACCTTTACTGATCTCCAAGGGAAGAAAAGTCGGTCTTGCCTGTAGCTTTGGCAAGCATCCATTGTGGTTCGGTGCTTCGGACTCTTCCAAGGCAGCCCGGGGGTCTTCGTTTCTCATCTCTGCCTCCGGGCAGCAGGCCTTAGGAGGGAGGTTCGGGTTCAGCTGAGTGAGGGGAGTGGTTTCATAGCCCCGGTTGTACTCTCCACATCAAGACAGAGGTGGGGAGCAGGTAGGAGTTGTGAAGAAAGTTGAGATTGGAGATTACGGGGATCAGGAGGTCATATCGGGGTAGACGGGGTAGGGAAGGATTTCGAGGATGGCTAGAGGTTAGCAACAACATGTAGAAAGCCTCAATGTAAATTCCACCTCCATGACGTCTGCTTTATGTTTTCAATCAGGTATATAGACTTTCAAATCATGTTGTGCCCACCTTTCTTTTTTTTTTTTTTTTTGTGGTGCCAGGGATCGAACTCAGGCCCTTGTGCTTGCAAGGCAAGCACTCTAATCACTGAGCTAAATCCCCAGCCGCCATGTGCCCACCTTTCAAAACTTTATTTTATTTATTAATTTTTGGTGCCAGGGATTGAACTCAGGGCCTTGCGCTTGGTGGGCAAGCACTGTAATCTACTTTCAAAACTTTAATTAATAGTTCTTTCTCCAGAATTAATTTTCTTAATTTGATTGTCTTAACATTTTAGAGTTATTAGTACTTCTTAGTTGACAGGTACTGTTTTTCTCCCGTTGCATCTTTTTTTTTGATTTTTGAGACAAGGTCTTGCTTTTTAGTGCTGGCAGGCCTTGAATTCAATGTGTAGCTCAGGATGGCCTTGAACTTGAAGCATTCCTCCTGCCTCAGCCTCCCAAGTGCTGGGATTCCAGGTGTGCGCCCCCACACCCAGCTCCCCATGGCATCTTCATCAGTTAGTGTAAGTACCTTTACACTGAGTGGAGTTTCAATAGCATTTGTACTTTTTTCTTTATATATTCTGGAAGAGAGGTTATGCTTTACAAAAATTAGACAAATTAAAATGAGAAGAAAGAAAGTTTATTCATGTTTATGCAATACCCTATTAAGCATTTCCTGAAAAGGTAGCAAGGAAAGGTAATATTAATCTCCTTTTAAAGTGAGGATAATAGTCTTGGACAGCTAAAAGAAAATCTATATGCAAAAAAGAGCCTGGAAAACTATTTCAATGCAACTTTAATTGAAGAGTAGAATGTTTAATGTGACTCTGTGAAATAATGTCATCCTATATTACTGATTCCAGCTTTAACAGAGAGGACAGGGTAAAATGCAAATTAAAAATAAATTAAGAACAGATGTTGAAAAATACTTTTCATTAAGGGAATAATTAAATTGTGGAAAGGTCATTGGAGTTTAGTCAATAGAGCCGGGATGCTCAGAAATCAGCAAACAGATGCTTTTCTTACTGTAGTGCTCTGCGCTGGAGGTTTTAGGAGCGGGAGAAAGAAGAGGTGGGTTTTGTTGTGCTGTTTTAAGTTTCATCTTTCCAACCCTTATGTTCAGCAGACTGGCTTTAAATTCCACTGCATAAGTTGGTATTCCAGAAATCATGGTTCCCTTAACTTTTTTCCTCTTTTTGAGGCAGGTTCTCACTGTGTGGTTCAGGCTGGTCTTGGATTCACTCTGTAACCCAGGCTTTCCTGGGACTCACAAGGGTCCTCCTCCCTCAGCCTCCCAAGTGCTGAGATTACAGGCAAGTGCCGCCACTCCTGGCTCATTCTTTAACATTTAAGAAAAACACGGATCTCATTTGACAGCTCTTGCAAGCATTGTTGGGTTGCATCTTGGTGATGCCTGTTTTTGGTTTGGCACCTGCTCTTCCGGTCTGGTGGGCACTTGGATCCATGCAGGGTGAAAGAGGCCCAAGTCCAGTCGTCAGCTGTGTGTCGCCTGGACAGGGCAGTTCCACAAGTCTTTAAGGAAACAGGTTACGCAGACAGGCGCATGGTTTTAAAGTAGAATAGCACATGTTTGTGAGCTCATGGGGAGGGCACCTGGTATCTCCAGGAGCCTCATTGAACGTGTCCTGCAAGTGGATTTTATGAACTGAGAGCTGAAGAAAGAGTGCAAGGTAGAGAAAGGTGGGGCAGCACTGTGAGGCCAGGAGATCAAGGACATCTCAGCACTGTGGGGGCAAGAATTACGCCTTACTCGCTCCGGCTGAAGTGCAGGGCTGGAGAATTATGCAGAGACTAATTGGTGAAGAGTGTGGTGCTGGGCACCAGTGTTAGGAATTTGGATTGCACTGGAAGGGTCATGAGGAATCTCTGAAAGAGTTTGGACATTGAAAGAAATTCTTAAAAGCTTGAATTATTCTACCTAATGAAATGCATAGGAAATGTTATACTAGCTATGCACATGCCCTCATTTGAAATTTATCTGCCATTAATATTTTGACATGTTTGCTTTAGACCATACTTTAGAAAGCTAATTGCAACGCGCAGGTCAGTGGTGGTGAACCTACGACACGCGTGGCGCGGCGGGCACACAGAGCCCTCTGTCAGCGCACCAGCCAAGACGCCCCCGCAGCCACACATCGGGTGTTCAGTTTAATTACAGTGTTGGCACTTTGTGATAAGTAAGTGGGTTTGGGGTTGCGGTTTGGACACTCGGTCTCTAAAAGGTTTCCATCACTGGCATAGATGACTCTCGAAAACAATTTTGAGTAGAAACCAAAAAACCAAATTGCATAATCTATTGAATGGTATCATATATGTGTAAAGTCCAGGTACTCTGCCAAAATGACTCTACTGTTTATGTGTTCATAAATATATAGAAAAATATAAAAATATTCCTGGAAATATAAACACTGAATTAAAGAGATCAAGGATTTCTCTAGAGACAGTAAGAGAGGGAGGAGGGTCTTCCATTTGTTCATAATATTGAATTCCTCAATAAAGGTGAAAATTGTATCTGAAACAAATCTGAAAAAATGTTAATTTGTCAAAGCCATATAATGATTGTCTTAAGCCAGATTTTGGAAGTAGAATGGGAGATTTGTGTGTGCTTGAGAACTGTTTCTAAAGGACAAGAAGGAAGCACTGACAAGAAAGCAGAGTCCACCGTTTGCACTGGGTCTAGCTGGACAGTGGAGGTGAGACTGGGTTTTGGTGGCGGACCAAGCGAGGCTGGTGTCCTGGAGCACTGCTGGGTGGCTCTTGCAGCTGAAGGATAAGAGATTTGGGCCCAAACCAAGATGGTGGCTGTGGGGAAGGGGGAGAGGGGAGAGTTGGGAGATGCATTCAGACCAAAGTCCTGCTTGCTAGGCTTCGGGTGAGTAGGCACAGAGCTCTGAAGGGCAAGGTTTGTGATAATGTTTGACCCAGTTTTGCATATAATGAATTTTTATTTGTTGATGAATCTTCCCCTTTTGTTGCTAAAAGTGGAAAATAATCAGACATAAATTACTAATTAACAGTCTGGTTCAGATTTTTATTTATTTTTTTAATTAATGGAACTTATGCTTCATCAAGCTCAGGTGGAATGGGTATCACAGTGCTTTCTTTTTTCTGACATCAAAGGAAATTTCACCAGAAATGTTGCCATATTTGGCCTAACCGCCTCTCACGCAGCTTCTTTTCCTGCCCCTCATAGTCCTGAAAGGCAGGCAGTGTGTGCTCGCCTCTCCTCCCTGCCGAGACCTGAACTCAGCTCTCAGACTGCGGGCCTGTGTTCCTGACCGACCTCACCGTGAGATGTCCTTTGCTTCCCATCACTCCGTGTCGTTTCTTAGTGACTTCAGCCCCTGGCTTACTGTCACTCTCCAAAGTTCCTCTCCTTTCTTTGGGTCCAGTACAGATGTAGATGACCCCCTCGGTGCCATGTCATCTTCATTCCTGGGCTTTCCCTTCTGGTCATCTTGTCTTCCTCTCTAGTGGTCTGTCCTGCCCCAGACTACGCCATCATTTAGGACGACAGCCTCTTCATAACTTGAATTCCAGGTGTCCCACTTTCTGCCCATGGTGTCTTCTGTTTTTTGCTCACTTCCTCTTATAACTTCAGCAGTCTCTGCCTCCACGGAGGTCTCCAGTCCATTGATTCTATGGCCATTACACTGGCCCCTTTACCCGCTCGTGTCCTGTCTTGGCTCTTGGATTCCAGCGTCAAGCGCAATCGGTCCACTGCACATGTCTTCACATCCCTTGCTTTTCTTGTTCCGTCAGCATGGTGTCAAACTCTACCCTTTCCTTAGCCGAATCCTCCTTCTCTGTCTGAGTTTCCTTGCAGAAGAACGTGGCTGGAGAAAACATACAACCCCAAACCCTCATCTCAGTACAGCTTGCCATCCCAGGGGCAGACCTTAGTGCTGCTTGGCAGTACCTCTCTCGTGGTTGTAGATGATTCTTTCACACTATCTCCCTCTCCTGAAACATTCACCCCTTCTTCCCATCCTGACCCTTGACCCGTGACACTGCCTACTATTGTTCCCTGAAAACCAAGGCAAACCGGAGTGGAATCTACGTCCTGCAATACCTAGTCCATCTCCAAAGCCGCATCTGTCCTCTGCTGGCCTAGACGCGTAGACGCATCTTGCCCCCGACATGCTGTACGTGCTGACACATCCTAGTAACTCAAGGCTGTTTCCCTCCTCTTCTCCACGCCTGCCGTTTTCCAGTAGTGGATCCCCTTCCAGCAGCTCCCAAATACGCTTTTGTTTTTCTCCTAACAAAACTTCAATCTTGGTCTTCTGCCTCTCCACGACCACCTATTCCTCTGCTTCCCTTTATGAAGGACTTCCTCGGGTGTTTGCTATGCCAACTGCAGTTTCTCTCCTGTATTCTCTCTCAAAACCACTCAAGCCAGGCACGGCTCCTGCTGCTCCACCAGAGTGCTCTCTTCCAAGTGCCTCGAGATCTCTGTGTTGGAATCCCGGCAGCCAGTCTTGGTGCCCAGCTTACTCGAGCCCTCAGGAGGTCAGCTCGGTTGATCACTCGCTGCCCAGGGCAGCCTTTCTTCATTTGTCCTCTAGGACACACCTCAAGCTCCTTCTTTCCCTCTTGCTTTCTTTCTTTTTGTAGTCCTGGGGTTGGACCTAGGGCCTCAAGCATGCCAGGCAGGCATTCTACTACTAAGCTCCATTCTCAGCCCTTTTGATTTTTTAGTTTGAGACAGGGTTTCACTAAGTGGCGCAGGCTGGCCTTAAACGTGTGGTCCTCCAGCCTCAGCCTCCCAGGTAGCTAGGAAGACAGGCATGAGCCGCTGTGCCACTCACTTTCCTCTTTGTTGATTTGTCCTCAGTGTTGGAGAGCCAGGCACAGTCCTTGGTGCTTGTCTTTTATCACCACTCACTTGCTTTGTCACCTTGCCAGTCTCCCAGTCCTCAGTACCTTCCGAACGCTGGACTCACATTTCCCTCTGGTCTGGACTTCCCCTTGAACTTCGTACTTATATTCCAACTGTTCGCTCAGCCTCTCTATTTGTAGGCCCAAATCTGAAAACATGAACTCCTGATCTCCCCCTAACCCAAGACGGATCCTACAGTCTTGTCTGTGCATAAGAAAAGGAACCTGATTCTTTCAACTGCTCAGGCTCCAAATTTTAGCATCATCCTTGTAGTCTTTTCTTTCCTTATACCCACATCCACCGCATCAGAAAATCCTACTGGCTCTCTTTTCCAAATACTGTTGTTGTAGCATCTGGGCATATTTTACCATCTCTACTGCTTCTTGCCTGTCCTGGGCCGCCATCTCTGTAGCCTGGATTTCTGCCCTGATTTCTTTGAACTGGTCTCTCTACTTCTACTCTTGGCCAATGCTATCCCTTGGATGTGTCCTCCAAATTTCACATGTTGGGAATGTAAAGCCTGAATTCATGGGGTAGTGGTATTTTTCAGATGTGATCTTTGGGAGGTGATTTGGCCACGAGGATCCCACCCTTGTGAGTAGATTCATCCACTCAGGGACTAGTGGATTATTGAGGGAAGTGGCTTTGTTATAGCAGGCTCATTTTCACACTCTGTCTCTTCGAGTTCTGTTTGGCACACTTACTCTGTCTCCAAAAATGATGCCCTCTGCCATATTAGGTTGTGGCAAGAAAGTCCTAAATAAGTATTTTTTCTTTATAAATTACTTAGGCTCAGGTATTATGTTATAACAAGGAAAAGAGACTAAGACAGCCCACCAAGGCTGCTTTCAACCCAGCTGTACAGTGATCTTGGAAGCGGAAGTAGACCACAGGACCCCAGGTTTGCCACTGCACAACTCCCCTTTGTACTTACAACAGAAGCTAAAGGCTTCTCAGTGCCCCGCAGGGCCAAAGTGGACTCTGCCGTGCTTCCCCCTCTTACTCCCATGTGCCTGCCGTGTCCTGCAGGAGTCCCCGAGGCATGGACTCTTGCCTGGGAGCTCTTCCAGCAGATCCCCACCCTTGCGGCGACTCCCTTCTCGTGGAGACCTGCCTGACTACCTGGCTACGGCAGCACCTTCCATCCAACCTGCAAGGTTTCTTCTTCTCTGATAACCCCATTATGAATTCATTATATGTGCTTCTGTCTCTTCCTGCTGGAATGTAAACTGCGTGAACGGAGCAGGGCTTTTATCTGGGTTGAATTTCGAGTATCTAGAACAGTGTGCTTGATCAGTGTATGTTGAATGAATAAACAAATTGCATTCTTTATTGCTTTCAACAAGTATGCGATGCTTGAGACAAGTATCATTTGAATGTTGGTTGTGTATTTATGGATGTATTTGCTCCTTGCTGGGTGTTTACCGTGTTTCCCCTCAGGAGCTGAGGATAGATCCTTTGGGGCTATTTCAACAGTGAGACATGAAACGAGAAGACTGAAGTCACTGTAAAGCGACTCTATCTCAGTGTATAGTTGCTAACTGTCTTTACTTTTCCAAGATTGTCCTTTATTCTGTGATTGTATCGGGTTGTTTCAGCACAAAAATGCTCATTTAATGAAATGGTGATGATAGATGTGAGACTTCTACTTTGAGACGCTTTCTTCAAAGAACTAAGTGTTCAGGAAGGGAGCCCGGATAGGGTTCTTGACAGATGTGACCACTTCCCTTTTATGGGATTTTTATTTTTAATTTTTTTGCCTTGGAAGTCTTCCCACAACTGGGGCCCCTTCTAGGAATGTGAAAGCCTGGCAGGCACAGAGTGGCTTTCCGTGCAGCCGTGACGGTGAACCTTTGAGAGTTTCAGTGACAACAGTGGGCTGTGGCACGCGAGCCCGAGCTTCGCCAGCGCTGCCATACAGCAAGATTCAGGGTGGTGACCACGGCTGGCGGCAGTCCACCCCAGCCGGAGGGTCATTCGTGCTTTTTGGGACGTAATTTACAATCATTGCTTTAGTTGCTAAGTTCTCAGAAACTTGGGTGTTCTACTACAAAGAGAGTTTACCTTCATGTCTGGTGGAGCCAGCTTCTCAGATTGGCCCTGCAGACGATAACCAGCCGTGTGGCCTTCGATAAGTCACTCAGTCCCTCCACACGGTTAATGGAGTTGCTCACGAGATCAGGAGCAGGGACCAGATGGCCCCACAGTGATCACTGCACAAGCTCTGGAAAGCCAGGTTGCCGACGCTTCCTTGTGAGAACTGTTTGGGAAGGGTTTGTTTATGTCGCCTTCTTCTTCATCTCTGGAATTTTTCTCTTGTGTCTTTAGTGATCTTGTAGCCTTCGCAAATATTCCACACTCTTTGGGTCTTGCCAGCGCCACTGCTGCTGGGATGATAGAAGGGATTATATGATGGCATTTGGGGTAAGCGTGTTATTTTGCAATCTAGTTTGGTGTTGAGTACAGCATATTATTTTACACACTGTTGAAAAAGAGGAGTAAGACAAATCCCCTAGGATTTAAACAGTTGGGTAGCACCGTCTTGTGAAGATACGGAGGGAGCGGTTTAGAGCAGTGTCAGTGGTGTGGATTCGAGTTCAGTCATGGCCCCCTGCCAGCTGTGTGAACTTGGGAAAGTGCTTAGCTGCCTCAGCTTCCTATCAGTAAAGAGGGGGTAGTAATAGTGCCTGTGTCTTATATAGTAAAAAATTAGTGAATTGATATAGTAAAGTTAACTTACATGTGGAATTCTTTTGACATAAGCATTTGATTTGGATCATTCGTGTGCACATGTATTAGGGAAAGACTACACGGTGTGCGGGAGAAACCTGGAAATACAATGGCCTAGACATGGTGCAAGTTGATCTGTCTCCCGCTCTACGGTTCCGAGTCAGCGGCTGACGGAGAGCAGGCGAGGGGCTCTGGTCCGTGTGGTCTCTCAGGGATCTCAGATACAACGTCAGTCCTTCTTCCTTCCTCAGTGTTGTCTCTGTGGTTCAGGCTACTCCCTCAATCTACATCCAAGTTGTCCACCATGGAAAGGGCGAGAAAGGGTAGCGAAACCTACGCCATTCCCTTTTTAAAGGCTGTCACCCAGTTGTTGCCTTTGAGACTCCTTCTTGCACCTCACTGCTACAGTCACATGGCCTCATCTAGCTGCACGGGAGGTCGGGAAATGTGGTTTGTGGTGAGGCGGCTGTGGGCTCGGCTAATGCTGTGGTGGGTGGGGGAGAGCGTTGGATTCCTAATACTAAAAAAAGAAAGGGAGAGTGGATAATTACAGATACATTCTATAACAACATGGTGGGCCAGGCTCCAGTGTGGAATGCTGCAGTTCTGCAGAGCTCTGTGCCAGCACGTGGTGGCAGGGAGAGGGGCCCCTGTGCCCGGCCTGCAGGCTCCTCTCTGTCTCCCCAAGCTGGCTCCAGTTTGCGCCCAAGCTTGTGGTCACCTGCTCACACACCCATGTCTCCTTCCCTAGCCCGCTTGCAGCAGGGGTGGTCCGTCCGTGGGCCGTGAGCTCAGCGCTCCTTTGCTCAGCGGTTACGGAGATCCTGGGTCCTTGGGTTGTGCTGTAGAAGTTGCCGCTTGGCTCTGGGCAGGCATGTCCCCTCTGTCCCATGATCTCTGACCCATGGGGAGTGGCAGGGTGGGAGGTAGTCGGAAGGGGGTCCTCTCAGACGCAAGGATTAAGACAGAGTCCTTTCCTGTCTAGCTCTAAGGGCAGTCTGAGATAGAGAACAAGTATTACATCAATTCGGGTCTCAACCTTTTTCACTTTTCTCATATTTCCACTTCATTAATATTCATCTCTAACATTTATAATATATAAATTATATATTTAATCCACTCAGAGTAGAATATCTTTGAAACGAAATGGAGTGTCATTTTAATGGCTGCTGAGGGCGGGAAGGAACAGAGAAGAAGGCTGGAGAGTATTCACTTATTTAGCTTAAGGTTTTCAACAGCTTAAAAAAGAAAACAAAACTTCTGAGTGGCCCTTGTGATTCCATGGCATTTTGCCCAGACTAGAGGGAGCCAGTGTCTGGGAATGAGCACTAGATTCACTCTGGAAATCCAGAAATAAAAAGTGACCAAACAAGTGCTAAGAATGTGGCAAGCAAAGTCCTGTGGTGGGTTGGTTCCCAAATATCCCTGCTGCTCGGCCAGCCTGGACCCAGAACACTCATTCCAACCTGTTCCAGGGCAGAGCCGCCGGCGCATGGACAGATCAGGACAGTTTGCTGATAGCCAGTTTCCAGTGTCGTTGAAAGTCTAGCTTGTGCAACTCTTCTTAGTTGACCAGCAAGCCGCTGCCTCTTTCAGCTTGGGATTGTGATCCGAATTCTTAGTCCTTTATCCGAAACCCTGGAACTAGGGCTGGAGGGTGGCTCAGTGGCAGAGTATGTGGTCTGCGTATGCAGGGACCTGGGTTTGATCCCCAGCACTGCAAAAACAAAAACAAGGGCCAGGCTTGGTGGTGCGCAAGCCTGTCTCAAAACAAAACAAAAATCTTGGAGCTGGGTGTGGTTTTCTTTTTTCCATTTCCAAAAGGTTATGATATATATACCATCTATATTATATAATCCTGTATTTCCCTGGAGAGGGTGGAGCAGCACCTCAAAATTAAATATACTAATATTTCTGCATCAAAATGTGTGACTATTTACACCACGTGGGACACAAACAAGGTTATTATAAAAAGCTTCAGATCAGCTCAGGTCATGTTTTGCTGCCAAATGGGTTATGAAAAAAAAAAACTCTTTGGTTTCCAGAGCTTTTCCCATCCTGGCACTGGGATGAGGGTGTGTGTCTGTAGCAGTTACTGTTTTTTCACGATGCTGCTGCACGTATATCGCACTGGGAGTGCTCAAAACAGACCCAGGAAGAAGATACTTTATTATCCTTACTATTCTTGATTTTTTTGTTGTTGTTGTTGTCGTTGTTGTTTTCTTTTTTGATTTTTGGAGACAGGGTCTTGCTTTGTAGTTTAGGCTGGTCTTGAACTCACTGTGTAGCTCAGACTGGCCTCCTACTCATGGCAATCCTGCTTCAGCCTCCCCGGTGCTGGGATTGCAGGTGTGCACTACCATGTCTGACTAATTTTTTTTAACAGATAAGGAAACTGAGGTTTAGCGAGGTCAAATGATTTGCCAGCCTCCAGAAGAATTGCTCCTGTACAGATGAAGGCCAGGGCCTCAGGCCTGGGCACTTACTGTACTATAAAAAGTTGCTGATTTGCTTATTTGAAACTTTGGAATATAAGCTTGCTTTGCAGAATGCTATTTCACATTTAATGGTAGTGGAAAGACTGTAAAGCTGGAAAGTGCTATCAGATGCATTGTTTCCTAGAAATGCAGGGTCCTCCACCGGCCTGTAGATTGCCCTTTTCCTCCAGCTCGGTGGTGCTGCTAGGCCTGGCAGGGGCAGTGGGTCAGGGTGCTGCTCTGCTACTGCTCGAAGTGTGGGCAGCTCCGGGGTGAGACACAGGGAACAGGGGAGGTCCTCAGAACCACTGGGGCAGGGCCCAACTCCAGAGTTTGTGGCCCTTCTCCCAGGGCAGTTGCTGTTAAGTGGTGCTGTTCTTTGCAGTATTTTGCTTTTGTGAATATGAAGCATGGTGGCCCCTTTGGGTGGGCAAGGAGCCCCCATCGGAGGGCATAGTTGGGTGGGAGTATCGCTTTACAGTTCTTTCCTGTGGTGTCCGGATTCAGCCCTGTTTGCCATGGTGGCTTTGGCAAGGATCTACCTGTAAACCACTTTATACAAGATAGAAGTCTTGGGATGGTTCGTTGGGGAGCTGGTGGAATCTCATTGCACAGATGAGGGTCCCATGGCTCTGTGAGCTGCTGAAGGTTGTCACCAGCAGTGGCTTGTGGCTGTCTCTGTTGCTGTCCCAGGAGGGCTTGTTCCTTATCTTCCCTCCTCTGAGATGGAACAGACAGCCAGGGATTTCTGGGTGCATTTTTCCCAAGTGTTTCATTCGTTGTTACATTCTCACCTTCTGTGATTGCATTAAAAGTGGCAAGACCAAGGCAGGTACCACAGTGGGATTAAAAAAGAAGGGGGGAGCAAAGAAAGGAAGGAAGGAGAAAAAGCCATTCCCACCAGGGGTTGGAGTCCAGCTCAGTGGTCAAGTGCTTGGCTAGGTGGTGAGAGGCCTTGGATTTAATCTGCGCGCACACACACACACACACACACACACACACGCACGATAGACTGATAGTGGTTCCTACTTGGACACATGTGGCATTTGTTGGCTCTTACTGACCCCAAAGCGCTCATTAGCTGAGCGTGTGTGGTCTGTGTCACAGCGGGCCCAATGTGGTTGCCCTGTGAGTTGGGAAACAGAAATGCTGAAAGAAAGCATTGGAAATTGGAAAGTCTGGTAAATGTACTAGTCTACCAATTGCTTTGTTTGCAGTATCTTCATTTACAGTACCTCCACTTAAAATTAAACATGATCTGTTAAACTTTTACTTCAAGTAATGTGCAGGTCCAGGAGTCTTAGCCAAAGTCAATGTTTTGTTTTTCCTTTTTTTTTACAGGAAGTATTTGGATATACATTAACTTTTAAAATTGTAACCAGTTAGTTACACCATAAAAACTAGCAATGTGTGAACTAATTGATGGCTTACTAAATCCAGAGCACATGAGGAAAATTAATTTTAGATGAAGAAAATACTTCCTAAAAAAACAGACAGAGGCAGAGGGCTAAGTGCACGTGTTGGGCCTTTTCAAGTGTTAGATTTCATTGGCTCCTTACAGTATTTCTATAGGGAAGATACACTTGTTTCTGCTTCACAGATGAGGATCTGACTCAGTTTTTGTAATGTTTAGAAGACTCACACCCCCTTCTGTTCCAAATTCTTATAGAAAGTCACATGAGAAGTACAGTTTCGGGAAAAAAATGCAAAGAAGGAAAGAAACACGTTGGTTGCTGATAGTTAAACTTCGGAGGCATATGTGTGTAACGTTAGGTGTAGCAATGAGAACAGTGGTTAGTTACAAGGTTGATATTGTCTGTAAGTTTTCAGAAACACATTTGCTAAAGGGAGGAAGGTTTTTAAAAACTCCTGGTCTGGAAGTTCCTTGAGACCTTTTCCCTTAGAACCTCATAAAGGGGACAAAGAACGACAGAGACAGCTCCCTCATCAACTATGAGTGATACTAAGATTAGTAGAACTCTGATTTTTGCAGAGTAAGCCAGGTGCAAGTAAATGAAATCATGTTTAAAAAGTAGAGACAAGAGAAAGTTCTCGAGTGATCTGCTTTAATCTAGGAGCAAATTTAAACTTTTTTCTGGTGTGTTGTTACAGTGCCAGGTTGCTGTAGTAGGAAGATAGGACCCACTCTTGCTTTTCTTCCCGTAAATTCACTTTCCAAAGTAGTTCTCAGACTTTCCTATCAGGGAACCCTTTGATATTTGATCAGCTCTCACAGTACCTTTTCCATAGTGCTGTGTAGATTTCTCCTCTGGCAGTCTGTAAATCTTAATGTAGCATTTTTTCTGGGCTTTCTCTATTCTGTCCTCTCCCTCTTCCTGGAAATAGTTTCCAGATGGGATTGTTTTCTCTCGACAAACCTCAATTCTGTCTGTTACCACTTTTTCATCTGTTATCTCTTTTCTGAGCTTCATTTTGGCTCAGGTACTCTGCTTTTAGAATTTTAAAAAAATACCCTGTAATATATACCGAAAATCTTTGACAGCCATTAGGAGGCTGCCGGATAACACTGTTAGGGACGAAGTGCTGTGGATTTCTCTCTGACGTCAAATTCTTTGAGGAAACATTTTCCTCCAGGGTATTCCTTCTTTCTTCCTCCTTTAGTTTTATCTAGGGGATACCAAGTAATTAATATTGCTCAGTTTAGTCCCCTTATAATGTCTATGGAAAAAACACAGAGGCTTGTTTTAAAAACTGTGATTTAAAATAAAATTTTGAAATATGTAGTAAGGCTTTTTTCCCCCTTACTACTGTCATATTTTTCCAAGTTGACCCACATGAATTTCAACCATTTTAATGTCATGGCCTCATATCGCATCTGTTAGACTACTGAGTTGTGGGTTGGCATTGTCTTTGGAATTGCCATTTTGGGGCATGCTGGGATTTCTGTATTTGCATGCTGGCTTTTGCCAGAGATTTTGACACTTAGAGATTTGTTGATTTAGCTTATTGTTCCTCAGAATAACCTGGTTGACTGCCTTCTGTTTCCTGTCTTCATGATCACTCTGTACACAAGGAAGGCCAGGAGCTTTTTCACATAGACTGTTGTATACTGTAGGATTTATTGGAAACCTGGAGTGTATCTGTCTTCTGTTTTTAGTTCCAGGTTATTTAAAGTAAATTTTGAAGGTGTGAAATCTAGGGACCAGTTAGGATCACATTAACGATTCGTCTGTTTTGATGGACCTGTAGAGTTGTGAAGATTATATGAGCTAAGTGTTTGACTTACACATACTGTTGGAGGCTACTGCCTTGTCCTTGTGCTTACTGCCATTATTTCCTTTTGTTATTCCTGCCCTGTCTTCCCCTCTTTGTGTCATTTGCTCTTGGCTTTCTGCAGGTTGTTGATGGGGACAGAAGTTACATCTGACCCAAGTTACTGAGTATGGCTGAATGGACTTGTACTTATGTTTCAGGCCACTAATAAATAAAAATTGGCTATTGAAGTTAATTATGTTCTTAACTGTGATTAATGATTTTTAAAATTATGATGAAATACTGGGTGTTAAGTGCTGGAATGTGCCTGTGCTTAGACATACACACTTGGACATTCTAGTTAGATTTCACAGTGTAAAAGTAAGAGAACGATGGGGGGGTTCAGTGGCAAAGGACCACTTCTTCTGGGTAGGCTTATAAATGTAGAGTCATTAATCAAGGGAATTAACTGCTATTTGGATTCCTTCCCACCCCTTCTTTTCACTCCTGGTGTGAGCTGTTGGCGTTTGCATTGATGATGAACTAGCATATGCCTCATTTAATCCTGAAACATTGACCTGAGTTGGCTTTTACAAATCTGTTAAGTACTTTCTCAACTCTTGCAAATCTTTTGGTGCTTTATTTACCAAATTCTCTGACTGCCTCTCCCTGCTCACCAGATAGAGTGGGGGAAGGTGCTGCCTGGGCTCACTCAAATAAGCTGACCATGCAGCCGATGCTGGAGGGGTCCAGCTGTTTGGAATCCGCTGTTAATTGTATTTTTAAATTTATTTTTGGTGCTGGGGATCAAACTCAGGGTGTTGTGCTTGCTGGGCAAGCACTCTAACCACTGAGCTAAATCCCCAGCCCTCTGCTGATAATTTTATTCATTCCTATCTCATCATATTAAATGCATTTGCATATGTTTTAGTCCTTGGTTAATTTTAACCTGAAGCACTGTTATGGTTTGGATCAGAGATATGGATCCCTCAAAGACCTGTCTTCTAAAGGTTTGGTTGCCAGCCTATGGCACTGTTGGGAGGTGGTTGAGGCTTTAGGGGGTGGGGCCTGGTGGGTGGAAGTGAGGTCATAGGGAGCGTGGTCTTGAAGGGATGTTGGGACCCACCTCTTTTCCTCCAGATCTCTGCTTCCTGGTCACCAGGAGGTGAGCAGCTTCACCCCACCGTGCCCGCCTCACTCACCATGACATTCTGTCTCACCATTGGCCCAACAGCAACAGTGGGCTAGACCTCTAAAACTAAGAGACAAAATAAACCTGTCCTCCTTTAAGTTGATTATCTCGTATTTTGTAAAAGTTTTAGAAAGCTCACTAACACACACCATATGAGATAATCAGATATTTAAAAAGTATTGCTGCAGTAAGAAATGCAGCTTACTAGTTTTTGCATGCTGTGTCCATCACTGTTTTACTGGTTTACTGTCGCCCCCGCCATAACTATGTGTTTGTATATATATATATATATATATATATATATATATATATATATATGCACGTACAGGTGTACACCTATATATGTATAATGCATATATGTACACAGCACAGACTTATGAGTTCATTTAATTATCTCAATAGTCCTTGGAAAGAGGCACATTTATTGTCCTCATTTTACAGTCAGGGAGCCAAGGTACAGGGTTGTTATGCTGCTTGCCAAGCATAGCTCAGTAGGGGGTGATGTCTGGAATTTAAGCCCAGGTAGCTGTGCCACCCTCTTCATCCTTCTCTTGCAATACTGCTCAGTGCTTATTGTCTCTTAACTCCAAGCAAATAATGACGGTGAATAAGCCCAAAGTTATTTTATTATGAGACAGTCAAAAAGTGGAACCTGGTCTCTGTTTCTTACCATTTATGGGTTATTTCTCTTTTTTTGCATTTGGCTGTTTCTTTCTGTTACAGGTTTTACTTGTCTGGGTGTTTGTGTGATCTTGTTGGCTCCCCGTAGAGTGCCTAGTGGTGCACCTGTGATTCCCCCGTCTGTGGGTGGCTTTTCACAGATCACTGCAGATTCTGCAGATCACTTGAGGACCAGGCATTTATTTCTACCACCAGTCTCACCTTTGCCTTCTCACCCAGGGTTTCCATGTTTCTTTGGTAGGGAGTGAAAAGTAGAGAAAGCTTGACTCAGAAAGTCCCCATGGGTCCCGCTAAATAAGACTGACGTTTTTGTGGGTCACATGGTGGAGAAGAAGTAAAAGTAGATTTCTTGGGCTATTTAAAATCCCTGCCTCCAGCAGTTTTGGCATGTAGGGACTCTGTGCCTGTGTGAAGGATTAAAGCACAGAACAGTTGAAGACAAGGAAGTATGTAGAGAGTGTTGATTTTGATCCTTTTCGAAGGCTAATTCTGTATCCTTTTTAAACATGGAAAGTGGAACAATCTTGGCTTGCCTACCAATTCAAGATCTAGTGCCCACACTTCCGTAACAAAAATGTTTGCAGCTATGCAGGATTCCTTGGTAATTATATTTATTTATTTATTTTACATTGATAATTCTTAAATTTGGTGATTTGATTGATAATGCTTCCTCTAGGAGCCTATCAAATTGTCACAACCACTATAAAATTATGAATTAAATAGTATCTTACTTATAAATATTATAATATTATTCATCTCCATTCCTCTTGTCAAGACTAATCGAATATTATAATTAATAGAGTTGTATCTTTTGAACATCAGAACATTATTCTGTCCCTCAAATTCATGATGAGATGGGAAAGGGCAAGAAGATAGTTGTGTGATTATCTATTTTGAATGTTGGGGGATATTAAATGTTCTAGGATTAGAATCCATGTAGCACAATATAAACTTTTATTTTGTGTTACAGTTTTATGTGACTTACTAATCATTATGTTTACTTTTTTTCCCTTAGGCTTTCTCAGAAACATTAAGGTTTAAAGAAAATAAAGGAAAGGATACCTTACTAATTTTTCATATCTCTTAGTGTCTTTTTGGTGATACATTATACATATTTCACAATGTGGGCAAATAATTTTTTTTAAGTTCCATGAATTCTAGTGGCTTAATCAAATTGGCTGTATGTAAACTCTAACCCAAGTAATTTTGGTAATAGCTTGCAATTTTACGAATATGCTGGGAAACCTTACTTTTATTAGCTTGAGCAGTTTCCTCCCTCCTTAGGTAGCCATTAACAGTTTCAGTGGGGTTTATGGGTATTGTTAGTATCTAACTGTGAAGTTCTTTATAGTCTGAAAGTCAGTCTGAGAAATTTCTCCTTTTGAGCATATTACTATCAGAAACGTCCATGTTCCCTTTCAACCAAAATGTGAAATGCTTTATGTTTTCACTTGTTATAGGCAGCTCTTTCTTTTGGTCAGCTGCTCCACAGAGAGCTGAACATTTGAGTTATAGAAACTTCT
>PVJO010005921.1:0-10187 GCA_004026905.1 Hystrix cristata
GGGAGCTGACCTCAGGCTTGGTCCCTGGGCACAGGCACCGTGCTGGGCGCTCTGATCCGAGCTCTCACCCTGCTCCCGGGCCCCTCTCTGGCCTCAGTTTCCGTCTCTGTAAAATGGGAGCATGGCATCAGTTTCCTCAGGAGGAACTGGTGGTTTTGGGGCGTCCACAGGGCACAGCGCAGACCCAGGTCCCAGCGCTCAACTTGGAGCGAGGTTTTTCAAGTTTGAGGTCAGGGGCAGACCCTGTTCCATCTTTTTAGCTATTCCTGTGTGCCAGGCCCTCTTGGGCTCTGGGCCTCAGTTTCTCCATAGGAAGGTGGCAGCTGGCAGAAGGCTTCTGGGGGCAGGGAGGGAGCAGCGGCCCTGGGGAATGCTGAGTCCCCCACCTCTGAAGGTGTGCGAGCCGGGCAACCGCCGCAGTGTGCCTGTCGGTGGGCGTATAGACTCCACGCACACGCCCCTGATGCCCGGGCCAGGGGCCGCCGAGTGGGCCACACTCCGTAGAGTCCCAGCGGAGCCAGGCTCTGGTGTGCAGGGCCACTGAGCCCACCTGTGAAGTGCCAAAGAAGAGGGAGGAGGGAAGAGCGAAGTCCCCAGAAGGTGAGGATGGACTTGACTCCATTTGGAGAATGTCTGGGTTCTTGCTTCTGAGCCTGTGTATCTGCTGTCCCTCTCCACCAACGACCTTCTTTGTTCTAGCTGTCGAACTCCTACTCGTCCTACACGGGTCCAGTGCAAAAGTTCCTTCTTCTGGACCCTAGCTGTTTCAAGGGCCCGTCTTGCGTCACTGCACATAGCACCCAGTGCCGCGTCCCTGTCTGCCCGGATAGAGACCTCATTCCTGAGGGCGCGACGGTCCGACTCACCTCCCAGAGGTCCCCGCTCTGCGTGGTCGCAGCGTGCACGGGGCAGGAGAGGCCGCAGCCGCCCCTTCCCAAGCTTCCTCGCGGCGCATCCCGGCCACCTGTGTCCTCTCGCGGGTCGGGGAGCTTCCCGGACGCAAGGCTGCGCGTGGCGGGAGCGGACCCGGGGCTTGGGCTTGCGCGCGCCCCTGCAGCCTAGCGGGGAGTCCCGGGCCCGCCCCCTGCCGTGGCCCCGCCCCTGCCGTGGCCCCGCCCCTGCCCTGGCCCCGCCCCTGCCCTGGCCCCGCCCCCGCCCCTGCCGTGGCCCCGCCCCCGACGCTCTCTCTGTACCTGGGCTGCGCTCCGGCACACCCCGCCCCCCGCCAGGCCCCGCCCCGATCCCCCCCCCGCCGCCGCGCCCCGAACCCGAGGTGGCCGCGCGGCCCGGCGCCGCGGCAGGTGCGGGGCGGCCGGTGCAGGGAGCTCAGCATGGGCAACAGCGCGGGCCGCAGCGACTTCGAGTGGGTCTACACCGACCAGCCGCACACGCAGCGGCGCAAGGAGATGCTGGGTGAGCGCGGGGCGCGCGGGGCCGGGGTCCCCGCCGCGGGGGCCGAGTGTGCAGGGACCGCGCCGCCGACCCGTCCGCGCTCTCCGCGAGGCCCCGGGGCCGGGGCGCGGGAGGGTCCCGGGGCGGCTGCTCTCAGCCCGGCCGCTGTCCCGTCCCCCGTCCCCGTCCCTGTCCCTGGCTCCGAGGTCTCCACACTTTCCCGCGCCCCGCGCCGCTCACCCCGCGGGTCCCCAAGGCGGCGAAACTGCGCGGCTCCCCGGGGCTTCGTCTTTGCGCGGTTGGTCTCGGACTCGGACTGGTCATCGCGACCGCGCCGGTCCTGCCGGAGGAGGCCTGGATCAGCGTCCCTTCCCCCAGGGGCAGTGGTGTCCCTTCGCTGTCACAGGAGCTCCTTACTCCTCACCCTCAGTGGAGACCACCGTACGGAGCCAGCGGAGATGGATGGTCCGCTCCTGGCTTCTTAGCAGAGGACTCCTGTGACTGCGCCCCGCTGCCGCCGGTGGCTCGGGGTGCAAAATCCACCTACGTTGGTGACTTCTGAGGTTTCCTCACCACACCTCTAACCTCTTGCACACCTGCGCTCCCTGGGTGGGCTGGGAGGGGCCATGGCGATCATCTGGTCCCCTCTCCCTGCCCGCCGTAGGACAGGGTCCCCTCTTGTTTCTGTCCCCTTCCTTGGCTGCCCCCACGTCCCCTCCTGGGACTCACTGGGCACCTGGCCGCAGGTGAGCTCAGCGGCCATGGAGTGGGAGCCCTGGGGCTCTGGGACCCGTTGCTGTTGCAGTCTGCAGCCTGGGCACAGCCTTGCTGCCTGGCAGGGGCTGAGGATGAAGAGGGAGCTTGGGTGGGGAGGGCTGATGAGGGACCTGGGCCTCCAGGACAAGCAGCAGTGTCTGTCCCTAAACAGAGAAGCCGTGGCCCCCACACTGCACCCAGGCTTTCTGGAAGGCTCCCAGGAAGGCCGGAAGACAGGTGGGCAGGTGGCTGTGCTGGGAGCTGGCTCTGCCACCACTGTTCCACCTGGGCTGTGGCTTCTCTGCCCCCTGAGTTCTGAGCTCATGGGCTTGGCTGTGCCTTTTTTCCCTCCCTCTCTGCCACTGCTCGCTTGGTGCTGTCTGACTTGGGTCATGTCCACCTCCTCCAGGAAGCTGCCAGGCTGCCCCACAAGCCTGGCCTTCAAGAACCTCTCTTCCTGGGTTTCCCTCCATGGCTCCCGCCCAGTGGGCTCTGGCTCGGTGCTGAGGTCCAGACAGCGGCTGGGGGACCAATTTCCTGGCAGAGACCCCTGAGCTCTGGGTGAGCAGGTGCCCAGATTGGAAGCTGAGCCATTCCGGCAGGGTGGAGGGCTGATTGATGGTGCCTTCCTTATTGGGCTGACCAGCAGACCTGGTGCTCAGTCCGGAACACCGTGAGTGGCGGGCAGGGGCATTTTACAGACCCGTAGGTTCTGTGAACATCCTGCATTCCCCAGCCTGAGCTGCCCCAGCCCTGGGACGAATCCTCTGGGTAATTGTATGTCTAGGCTCACAGAGCGCAGATTGGAGAGAAGCAGCTTGCCCAGGGCCACACAGCTCTGTTGGGGTTGGGCTGCCTAGAGCCACACCCTTCACTGGTGCTTGCTGATGCAGCTGGTGCCAAGCTCCTGGGGCCAATAGATACTCAGTTAAGATCCTAATCTTGAAGTCAGGTCCCAGGAAGTCTTGCGAACAGCTGGCTGCAGGTGCTGTGTGAATGGGGCCGAAGTCTGTCCCCAGTTCCTCCCAGACACAGCATCCTAAGAAAATGGGGTTCCCTGGCAGCACCTAGGGACTGTGACACCCCACTGGGAGACAGGGGTGGAGCTGGCAGCCTGGGCTCAGACACCAAGCCTGGCTCGGTCAGCAAAGCAAGACACAGGCTTTGGCTTGTTTTTCGAAAACAAACACTTTTGTAATTTTGTTTGTTTTCCAAAACAAAAAAAAATTTATGGAAGCAGGGCTCACACCGTTTTAAAAAATTCAAATAAAAATAAAAGAGGAAAAGCAGGAAGTGGAGCTCTTGGCCATGGTTGGATTCTTTGCTTAGGAAAAGCTTGGCAGTGACTTTCTGTGGCTGGGTGGGAGCGCTGAGAACTGAGGTGGCCAAAACCACCAGGGCCTTGGGGGCTGCTGGCCGCCCAGCCACGGAGATGCCGGGCTCCAGGGAGGGTGCAGGCAGCCCCGTTCCCCTGGGGCTGCTCCCAGCTTCCTCTGCTCTGCCGGCTTGGTGGTGGAAGGAAGGGAGGGTGTCTCTGTTTGTCCAGGTGGCGCAGGTGGCAGGGCCTCCCTTGGAGCTGTGGGACTGCGTGGTTGGGGGCGGCTCTGCGTGTGGCCCCAGGCTCCTGTCCTTGCCTTTTCTCCTCTCCTTTTGCCCTCTTGACAGCAGGGTTCTCTCTGCTTGAATTCCGTTTGACTTACTGCAGTGCTGGGGTCAAAGCAGGGCCCCTTGCACGGTAGGCAAGCGTCCCCAGTCAGAGGCCTGGGTGCAATTCAGGCCTCCGGGCCGCAGTTCCTTCTCCTAACTTTGCATCTCTCGAGTTCCTGTGTGTCCTTCAGGCCTAGCCTGGACGTTCTTTCCAAAGAAATGTTCTCTCACCATGCGCACACACACGCGCACGTGCATGTGTACACACACGCATGTGCACAGGCAGTGTGCTGGTAAATGCAAAACCACGGGTGCCTCTGGAGGTGACCAAAAGCCCCGAGTGGCAACATTTGCCAATTTCTGTAGCCGTTTGTGTAACGGCCAATTTCCAGACCAAGGCAGGGGTGGGCAGAGAGGCGCTCTGTTGGGTTCCTGGGACGGAGGCCTCATCTTCTCCCCGTTACCCTCCCTTCGGGCGCTGTACCCTCCATCTTTGCTCCCAGAGGGGAATTTCTATTGCGGGCTGGGCTGTGGATGTTTGGTCCCTTGCCTCTGAGCTCCTCCACAGTGCCTGGGGTGGAGGGCAGCAGAGGCCAGAGGCCACCACTGGCTTTGCCAGCTTTGGAGTTGGGCAAGGGTGAAGGTGAGGGTGAGGGGTCACTTCCTTGTTCATAGATGGTGTCTCCTTGCCAAGTCCTCGCCTGGCAGAGGGGCAAGCAGCCCTTCTTAGAAGGACACTAATGGCACGCACAAGGGTCCCCCCTCTGTCCATCTGTGGCCCCACTTCCCCATCACGCTGAAATTAGGGCCCAACAAATGAAATTGGGGGACAGAGATGTTTAGACCGCAGCAAGCGGGCCCTGAACGCAGAGCAGCTTGCTTCTCAGCTCTGTCCTAGGGCATTTGAATGCGTTGTGTGTATCAGGACATGGGGAGGGCAGGACCTTGCCGGAGGTCATCCGGCTGGTGTGCGGCGGGGTCCCAAGTGTCGACCGGCAGTTGACCCTGGCCTGGGCTGCCATGCTTGTTCTGGCCTGTGCCTCCCCGAGACCAGGGCCACTGTCCCCCTGGAGTCCACAGCACCTGCCTCATCGTGGCAGTTGGTGTCCCTTTGTCTCTCTCTTTGTGGCTTCTGTTCTCATGTGTGTGGCACCTGGCTGAGCCCTGCCTGCTCCTCCTTTAATTTTTTTTCCTCCTTTAATTTTTAACAGCTTTATGAGGTAGAATTAATATGCCATGCAGCCCTCTCCTAATGGGTCTGTCTGATGCTCTTTAGGAAGTGAAATAACCCAGTTTTAGGGTACTTCTGTCACCCCCAGTGCCCCCATGACCTCAGGCCATACCCACCCCACTGTCCCAGCTTGAGGGGCTCTCTCGACCTGCTGCAGCAGGGACACGCCATGTGCCCGGCAGGCACCCAGCCCCCACCCAGCTTGACCCTCCCTGCTGCCACCCGCATCCTCACAGACCTTTGGCACCTGTTTATCACGGGAGGAAAAGCAGGTTTAGCGAGTGGCCTGGGAGGAGGCTGCTGTCTCATTTTCTCTGTGGCACTGAGTCCCCGCTGCTCATGGTGCACTAGCCGGACAGGGCTCAGAATGGAGGTGGGAGATGGGCTCCTGTGGGGCGGCTGTGCCCACAAGCTTTGGCCAGAGCAAGAAGGCAGCCATAGTCACCCAGGACACCCAGACAGAAACCAGCAAGGAAGTGTCGATCACGCCACGCCAGTGAGCCACTGGGTTTACTGGATACACATAATGCTCATCTAACAACAATAGAACACACAGGTCTTTCAATATCACATAAAAAGAATAGCAAGACCACAATGAATAACCTAATGGTGTATCTCGAGGTTTTAGAAAGACAAGAACAATCCAAATCAGAAACCATAGAAGGAAAAAAATCATAGCAATCAGAGTAGAAATTAATGAACTCAGGACTGAAAAAAACAATGCGAAGGATCAATGAATCAAAGAGTTGGTTCTTTGAAGGGATGAGAAGGGGACCTGGAGATGGGGAGACAGGAGGAAGAAGAGAGGAAAGGGAAGTAAAGAGGATCAAAATGTACTAATATGTGAGCCGGGCGCACACCTGTGATCCCAGCACTCGGGAGGCTGAGGCAGGAGGATTGCTGTGAGTTTAAGGCCAGCCTGGGCTGCATAGTGAGTTCAAAGCCAGTCTGAACTTGGGTTGGGGATTTAGCTCAGTGATAGAGCGCTTGGCTAGCTAGTGCACGGCCTTGAGTTCCATCCCCAGCAGCTCCCTAAAAGCCAGTCTGCACTACATAGCGAGACCCTATTTTAACAAACAAAAAAGTGCCATTTCCCCACGATGAATGTATTTACTATGTATTGCAAACATACACTAATAAAATTGAGGGGAAAAAAGAATGATGAAGCCTCCTCAAGGAGGCGGGTCAGCGATCAAGTGATTCAGCTGTGGTGGCGAGGGGCACCGCCTGCTCCAGCACCAGGTGGCACTATCAACACCAAGCAGCTTAGTAGCACGAGCTGGCAAGCTGGTGCGGGGCAGAGGTGCCCCCTAACTCGGGGGCAGTTGGGCAAGCACATGAAAGGCAAAGTCACCTGTCTCTTGGCCAGCAACTGACCATCTTGTGACAGCATGTGGCCTCCCTCGGAAATGTAGGCGCATCCAGGGCTGGATGACGGCCAGGCCTGGGGTGCAGCAGGGTCCAGGGTGGAAGTGAGAGGCTGGAGCCATCTGGAGTGGCCTGTAGCTGGCCTGGTACAGCATCCTGCCGCATCCTGGCCCCTTGATGGCCTGGAAGAGCTGGCAGGAGGATTTCTGGGTGAACCAGGGTTTGTGAGAGTTCACAGGTGTTGTGAGTGCCCTGTGCATGGGTCCCTGGATGTCACTGACCTCTTGGGCCTATTACTTGGCCACTCGCACCAGCCACTTCCCCCACTTTCTCACCCCAGTGCTGGGCCATGTGCCCTTTAGGAGGATGCTGGTTCCGTGCCCATGGCCCTCGGGGCGGCAAGTAAGTGCCTCAGAGTTCCCGTCCTGGCTTACTCGCCTTCCTGTGCCAGCTGCGCCTGGCCACAGAGCCCCTCTGCCAGTGTCTTTCTGGACATGGCGACTTCAAGCAGGGGCTGCTGTCGTGGCCGGCTGCCCCGCTGCCCACGTGGGGCTCTGCCTGGGCCTGTTTGGTTCCAGGTGACTGTCCCTGGGCGCGGTTACAGTGGAGCACTGAGCCCTATAGGCAGGCCTCAGTCCATTGATTCCAGGCTGGCGTGGACAGGCTCACTACCGAAGCCAGTGCGGGTCCACAGCAGGGCAGTGCCAGCTGGCCTGGGCAGGCCTGGGTGTCACACACTGGCCTGGGGTTCCTGATAGGGAGCAGCGAGTGCGTCCCCACCAGTGTCTCCTCCTGTGGCCGAGCTGAGACAGAGCCTGGCATCTCTCCCTCCCTACTGCCACCCGTGATCCTCTTCCCTTGAGCCCCAGTGAGCCCCCAGCGAGCCAGCACCCTGGCCCTGCCTTCCCTGGGTGACCAGGCTTTTGCTGCCCCACCAGCCCACCTGGCCCTCCACACTACCCAGCCTTCACTGCCTTGGGTCGCTGCCACCTGAGACCCCTGTGAGCTTGCCCAGCCCAGTGGACACTCGTCGTTTCTTTCTGTCTCTGGTCTTCCTTGACCCCTGGCTTCAGTGACTACCACATCCTGGCCACCCTGAGGTGGCCCTGCAAGACCTCTCCCCTGCTTCCGGTCTGCACGCCATTGATCCCTGTGATGTCCCCCTGGGGTGGCCTGGGCTGTGCACTGAGAATTGACAAGGGCTGAGTCCTTTCTGACTGGCGGGTCAGCTTGACCCTCTTCCTTGTCTTGTGCCTGGGTTAGGACTCCTGCCATGTGCTGCCTTGGGACCCCGGCGGGTGACAGCCATCGGGTGCTGTTCTCTGAATGCTGCTGGGGTCCTCCCAGCCCCTCGGGGACTGAAGTGTGGACAGGCTCCTCTCTGAGTGCTGTCGTCTGCCAGCTTAGCTCCTCGGGGTGCTTCCTGTCTGCACTGTGGTCCAGAGCAGGTCTCAGCCAGGCGAAGGACTAAGGCTCAGGCCACGTGTCCACCTCCTCAGGAGGCACCGTGAGGCCTGGTGCTCAGTCTTCAGCCACCTCCAAAGGATGGTGTCATCTCATGGCTGGGAGCGTTGGGTCTGCCCTTGGTGGAACAGGCCAGGGTCCAGGTGATGCCCCAAGACCAAGGTCGGTCACGGGACACTTGTGCTCTCGGTCGGGAAACCCCCATGCAGCAGCAGCCATGATGGCTCAGGTTCCTGCGCACCTGAGTGCAGCCTGCTGGTAGGAGCCACATGCCCTCCCGGCTGAAGCTGAGCTCCTGGCAGGTGTGCGGCTGGTGCCCGGTGCCCCTCAGTGGCTCGGCCCTGGGGCTCCAGGGATCCCGGGGTCTCTGGAAGGGGCAGCCCCAGTGGCTGGAGGGCTGGGGCGTGGGTGCTGCTGTCCTAACACAGGGTGTCTCCTCCCTCTTCTGTCCCTGAGGCAAGGGGAGTGCTGGGGCTCAGAGGGCAGCCGGGTCCTTGGTGCTACTGGGCAAAGCAGAGGGGCGTCAGGCTCCCTGAAGGAGGCCTCGCTTGGGTGGGGAGAGGACACCCTCAAGTGTGTCCTCCTTTGCTCCTGATGTCCCCCCCACAGGTTGGCTTATTATCTTTGTTCACAGAAGGGGCACCCATGTGGCTGGGCATGGGAGCTGAGCATGGTGGCTCACACCTGTAATCCCAATTACTTGGGTGGCTGGGGCAGGAGGTTTACAAGTTCAAGCCCAGCTGGGGCAATTTAGCAAGACCGTGTCTTAGAAACAAACAAACAAACAAACAAACAAAACCCAGCTTAGGGGTATAGCTCCGTGATAGCATGCCCCTGAGTTTGATGCCAGTACAGCACACACACACACACACACACACACACACACACACACACACGCAAAAGATGGGGAAACTGAGGCCCACTGTCCCAGGTCAAGGCTGTGGGGCTATCGTTGCTCCTGCCTCTGAGGAGCCTGCGGTGCGGTGCATGTGCCAGCCTGGATCTAGGGATGGGCCCTGGGCTCACCTGGCGCAGCTGGCCCCGCCCTCTGCTCTGCGCTTGTCCTCCTTCCAAGAGGAAGCAGGGACCACAGGCCTGGAAGTCAGTGGCCTTGAGCTGTGCGTCCCCAGGGCACCGCAGCCCAGTCCCGATATCCAGGACTTTGCATGTGATTTCCCTGTGGCTTGTGGGCGAGGCCTTCCTGAGAGGCGGGCCTATCATGTGCCTTGGCCCAGCCTGTCCTGAGACCTGTGCACCCTGTTCATCTGGCTGCAGCCAGACCTTTGTCCTCCACTAGATGCACTCATCCTTCTACGTAGCACTGAGGCACCTTCTGGAGTGCCCCTGGCCCCTGGCCCCTGCTGGAGCAAGGACAACTTGGGACAGGGCCATCCACTGCCCATCCTGTGCGGAAGGCCTCAAGGTGGTCCACAGGCCCACGGTCCCCTAGACCCAGGTCCTTGGGGCCTCCCCGCCCAGAACGGTGCCTTGCTTAGCCTGGTGGGATGAGCTGGAGGGTGCCATGCTGCAGGTCCACCTGGGCACTGGGTCAGTCTCCTGCTGCCACGGACTTGGTAGCATAAGGCTACCTGGTCATTATCCAGCAGTCAGGAGGTCGGAAGCCTCACAGGCCAAAATCAGGGTCCGCAGGGCCCTGCCCCTCCTGGAGACACCAGAGAAGGATCTGTGTCTGACGTTTCTGGCTTCTGGTGCCTCCTTCTGCGTCCCTGGCAGCTATAGCTGCCACAGCACGGTGGCCTCCTCTCCCCAGAGCCTCCTTGTCATGTTCCTTGGGACCCTTGTGAGGGCCTCGGCCCTCCTGGCTAGCCGTGGGCTCCCTGACTGGCAGTCCCAATCCACACGCACCTTCGTTTGTTTTGTAACCTGCCGCAGTCCCAGGGTTTGAGATCGGGACGAGGGTGGGCATCTTTGGGGTCTGTCATGTTGCCACATCACGTGCTAAATCTTCCTCCATCTTCAGAATGGAGACCTCACCTCGTGCCTTCTGTCTTCCTCAGCCTACCTGGGACATTTATTTCAGGGGCCGGGTCCCTCCCACACCTCAGGCACCCAGCACGTGGACAGGGCAGGAAGGGACCCTTCATCGCCACCATTTCCAGCACCTCCCTGTCCCAGAAGCCCAGCGCCACGCCTGCACTCCTGTGGTGTCCTGGCCACCTGCCCATCCTCTGGCTGCCACTGTCAGTGTTCTGTGGCCTTGCTGAGACACAGAGCCTTGGAGCAGAGCCACACCCCAAAGCCAGGCTTTTAAAACTTTATTGTTGTGGTAAAATGTGTATAATGTAGAATTTGCCAATTGCTTTTGAAG
>PVJO010005921.1:10287-94043 GCA_004026905.1 Hystrix cristata
GCACGTGGACAGGGCAGGAAGGGACCCTTCATCGCCACCATTTCCAGCACTTCCCTGTCCCAGAAGCCCAGCGCCACGCCTGCACTCCTGTGGTGTCCTGGCCACCTGCCCATCCTCTGGCTGCCACTGTCAGTGTTCTGTGGCCTTGCTGAGACACAGAGCCTTGGAGCAGAGCCACACCCCAAAGCCAGGCTTTTAATACTTTATTGTTGTGGTAAAATGTGTATAATGTAGAATTTGCCAATTGCTTTTGAATTGTGTAGTTGGTGGTATAAATGATACAATATATACTGTGCTACACACCAACTGTAACCCTCAATTTCTTTCTGCTTCCACTTCTGCTGCTACTACTCTTCTTTTTTTTTTTTTTTCGAGACAGGGTGTGGACTTGAACTCATAACAATCCTCCTGTCTCAGCCTCCCCAGTGCCCGGATTACAGGTGTGCACCACCATGCTGCTTCCCTGTCCATTTTTGAATTGGGTGTTTTGAGCTGTAGGAGTTCTTTAGACATTCTAGACGTTATGCCCTCATTTGGAGTTGGATTTGAACCTGTACTGGCCGGCACTGAGCTCGTTCTGAACTCTGCTCCCTCCCATTCCCCATGGGACTGGCATGCACCTTCTCTGGGGGCTGCTGCAGGCCCCGTCCTGGCTGTGGCCACCCCCTCCAAATGTTTGTTTCTCTTTTGTAAAACAATACGCAGAAAACTACAAAGGCTGGAGGACAAATGGCTGTCATCCAAGGCAAACACAGTGAACATTTGATCCCTTCCTAGTCCTTGCTGGCTTTAGGAAGTGAAGCCCGGAGGTGAAGCCAAAGCCCCAAGCCACTGCCCACCCTGGCCACAGTGTGATAGTCCCGGCCATCCCTCCTCAGCTGGGCCTCAGCCTGCGGTGGGGCCGACGCTGGCCTGCATGTTTAGCAGGACAGGCCTGGGTGAGCATCGTTACATTTCTGTGACCTCTGGTGCTGCCTGCCTTAGGCTGGGCACTCGTTTCCTCCTGCTGGTGTCCCCAGGAGAGGCGGTGGGCCTGCCCGCCTCTCTAGCCCCACCGGCCAGGCTGTTTCTGGCCCCCAGCACCAAGTGGTGCCAGGTCATATGGGGATGTTCCTCTTAGAGAGCCTTGTGGGTGTGGGCTGGGTGCCAGACAGGAGCTGAGTTCATTCTGTGCCACTGCCTGGTGCTTACCAATGTGGGCGAGTGCCAGGTGGTGTGGCGCATGCCTGTAATCTTAGCACTCTGGGAGACTGAGGCAGGAGGATCACAAATTCGAGTCCAGCCTGAGCAACTTGGCCACCTGTCGAGACTTTTTCTCAAAAAATAAATAAATAAAAAATAAAGCGGGGTGGGGGAGGGCGTGTGGAAGGAGAGAGGGAGGAAATCGGCAGGACGGAAGATGGAATGGTGGGAAAGGGGGACCAAGAGCCTTACCTGTCTCCCTCGTTTTCCCCCCAGCCAAGTACCCAGCCATCAAGGCCCTCATGCGGCCGGACCCGAACCTCAAGTGGGCGGTGCTGGGGCTGGTGCTGGCACAGCTGCTGGCCTGCTGGGTGGTGCGGGACCTGGCTTGGCGCTGGCTCCTGTTCTGGGCGTATGTCCTCGGCGGCTGCATGAACCACTCGCTGACGCTGGCCATCCACGACATCTCGCACAACGCCGCCTTCGGCACGAGCTGTGCTTCCCACAACCGCTGGTTCGCCATCTTCGCCAACCTGCCCGTAGGCGTGCCCTACGCCGCCTCCTTTAAGAAGTACCACGTGGACCACCATCGCTACCTGGGTGGCGACGGGCTGGATGTGGATGTGCCCACGCGGCTTGAGGGCTGGCTCTTCTGCACGCCGGCCCGCAAGCTGCTCTGGCTGGTGCTGCAACCCTTTTTCTACACGCTGCGCCCGCTCTGCGTGAACCCCAAGGCCATCACCCGCATGGAGGTGGCCAACACGCTGGTGCAGCTGGCCGTCAACACCACCATCTTCGCGCTCTGGGGCATCAAGCCTGTGGCCTACCTGCTGGCCAGCTCCTTCCTGGGCCTGGGGCTGCACCCCATCTCAGGCCATTTTGTGGCTGAGCACTACATGTTCACCAAGGGCCACGAGACCTACTCCTACTACGGGCCCCTCAACTGGATCACCTTCAACGCGGGCTACCACATGGAGCACCACGATTTCCCCAGCATCCCGGGCTGCAACCTGCCCCTGGTAGGTACCCAGCAGGGAAGGGTGGAGGGAGCCCTGGGGAGGCCTCAGGCCGGGTCTGGGCTACCCCTTCCTTTCTGTGCCAGTCAGGGCATGGCCACTCAGAGTGGTCCCCAGGGCAGTAGGAAGGGCCGTGTGGCACCCAGGTGAAGCAGAGGGATGCAGACCCAGCGTGTGGGGCCTTGACAGGTGAGTTACTGTTCCAGTGCTTTGGGCAGTGACAGGCTGCTGGGACCCTGCTGTGACACTGACTGGCCTTGTGTCCTCAGGGAAGCCACATGCCCTCACAGAGCCTCAGCTTCCTCCTCCGAGCATGGGCCCCACTGGCCATTACTGCATGTGAGGCCCCTCATTCCTGTCTCCTGACACCTGGTGGCGTGACAGGGCTGGCCCGTGGGACAGGGTGGTGGCATCGCACTTTGCAACCCAGAGCTACAAGGAGGAGGAGCCCTGAGCCCTGGCCTTGGGGAAGTTTTGAGTGAGAAAGGAGGAAAGGGGATGAGGAGGAAGAGGAGGAGGAAGAGGAAGGGGGATGCTCCCCCCCAGGCCAGGTTGGCTTTACTGGAAGGGAGGGGGAGCTGTCCTGGGAGGTGTGCAGGTGTCGGCCGCCACGTGCGTCTGGGTGTGCACATCTGTGTGTGATGCTGGAGTCACAGCCCTACGCCTGTGTCGCTCCTCTGTGTGGAACAGGTGGCAGAGCAAGTGGGACCCCAGCCAGCCAAGGTGTAGCCCTCGGCCTCGGGCAAACGAAAGGTTCCCCGGTTCCCCCGCTGTCCCCAGCTGGGAGGCAGGGTTCCAGTGCCCTGCCCAGGTCTGCCACCCTGGCGAGCGGGGTGAGGGCTCCCTGACGTGCACCTGGACCAAGTGACACAGTGGCCCAGAGGCCAGCACACTTCCTGGAGGAGGCAGCAGGTCAGGGACAGGCTGGGAGGAGGGAGTCAGGTGAGGAGGCAGGCGCCAAGGCTGGGAGTGTGGCAGGCAGAGAGGGCATTGGGCGCCGGGCTGAGGAGCTACCCGGTGACCCTGAGGGCAGCAGGACACAGGCCAGAGGCTGATGGTGTTAGGAGCGCGGTGCACAGCCCTGACCCCAACCTTCCTGCAGGTGCGGAAGATTGCGCCCGAGTACTACGACCACCTGCCGCAGTACCACTCGTGGGTGAAGGTGCTCTGGGACTTTGTGTTCGAGGACTCCCTGGGGCCTTATGCCAGGGTGAAGCGGGTGTGCAAGCTGGCCCAGGACCGCCTCTGACATCCTTGGGGGTGGCGCTCACTTCCCACACTGCACTGCTGCTGCCCCTGTCCCCTGCCCCCTGGCTGTGCTCCAGAACAGTTTGGCTACCCTGACCCCTGCACCCTGAGCTGCTGTTTTCGTCCCTGCTGATCCCTGGAGTTGCCATCATGGCCATGTCTGATGACGGCGGGCACAGGCCTCGGCTGAGGACCTTGGTCTGCATGTGGACTCTGTGGCGCTTCGGGCCTCAGTGGGTGGGCAAGGCCTGTGCCACCTGTCAGGTGTTCTTGCACCCGAAATTAAACCAGGGTTTGTTTTCACGGTCCTGCCTTGTGTGTCTGAGGGGTGGTCTTGGCCCCAGAGCTGGTAGGTGGCATCCAGGGCCTCAGTGTCACCCCCCTCCTGACCACCCTGTGTCATCCCCATTTTCCCAGGCTCTTGTTCAGGCAGTGTACCCAGGACTTTGCCACTGGAGCTGGTGGCCTCTAGGACACAGACAAGAGAAGACTCTGCAGCCTTGCGAGTCTGCGCAGTAGGCTGGGACCCCGGGGCTTCGTGCCTTGGCTGAGCTCTGCCAAGGGGCTGCCCCACTTCCGGTCCCGGACCTGTGGGAGTCTCTTGGAGCCCAGAGGCTCAGCTAAGAGCACACAGTGGCCAGGGCTCAAGGGGCTCTGCATAGACGGCCACACGCCAGATGGCTAGCCAGACAGTGAATGCACAGGGCAATGGCCACCCAGGGCCCTTGGTGTCTGTGGGAAGCGGGGACACGCATCCCTGTCCTCCTGCTGAGGGGCTGATGGCACCTGGTACCATGTTCAGGGAAGCAGTGGCAGGTGCTGTGAGCCTCCCTGTAGATGGGGAGTGTGGAGGCTGAGGCCGGGCTTGGCTAAGGTCGCAGTGCAGGTGGGGACAGGGAGTGTCTGCGAACCTGGGAGAGGGAGCGCTGGGAGGTATGCTGCAGCCTGTTCCCTATACCCGGGTGTGGCCTCAGGTGGTGCCAGGCACAGTGTCCCTGAGGCTCCTTCTGAGACAGGAGGACTTTGAGCCCAGGCAGATGGTCCCTCCCTGTGCACACAGGCTGCCCAGGGGCAAGGGAAGTCCAGCTCCCGCCTGGCCTGTGGCTGTGCCTCCAACTCTTCCACCCATGTCACTGGTGGCCTGCAGACCCTGTCCAGGCCAGTGGGCTGGGGGCACCTCCACAGAGTACTCCACTGAGGCCAGTGTGTGGGAGGCGTGAGGGCAGCAGGGAGTGCGTGGAGCGGGGGCTGTCGGAGTCCGGTTCTGACTTTGCACCTCTGAGGGGCAGGAGAGTCACAGGCCTGTCTTTCAGGGTTGCCGGGCAGGTGGTAGGTAAGGAACGTCAGGGCAGGATCAGATAGTGGTGGTTCCTCTGGTACCAGTGCTCCTGCCCTCCACCAGTGGCACTCAGAGTGGGCTGAGCCTGAGGTGGGCGCTCTGCCCTGGGGTCATGGCGGCCCCAGGAGTCACATGGGACAACCTGGAGGGAATGGTCACAGTACACCAAAGCCTACACTGCTGGGTTCCTGGCCACATCTACAGTGCTCCCTGAGGCCAAGAGTCAGGCCCTGCCTCTGGCTAAACGAGGAACAGATGCTGGGATGCACCCTAGGTGGCCCACGCACTGCCCTGCTATAGTCACAGGCCGGGGCGTCTGCATAGGGAGGGCAGGAGGCCAAGCTCCCCCCACCCCCACTGCCTCCCTGAGCCCGGCTCCTGTGGCTGCCACCCAGCGGATGCACAGGGGTCCCTCGATGTCCCAAGAGGGGTTGCTCGGAGGGTTCCTGGGGTGTGTGGTCCTTGACAGGAGCACCTGAGGCCCAACCTGGGGCAGCAGGGCTGCCTGCCTCATCCTCCAGGGTCCTGGCGCTGCTTGGATCCTGCTCTTTTCCTGTTCCTCCCCCTCCCCCGGCCTGGACCTTCCCTGCAGAGGCCCTGCCCAGCCTGGGCAATGAGAGCCAGCCGGCGCAACAGAGTAAGGGCTGGAGCCGTGTGTGGACAGGAAATGGTTTATTACTGTGTGGACAGCACGTGGTGCGTGGACGGACTGTTAACACCATGGTTGCCAGGGCAGATGCGCAGAAATGCCACGCTGTGCCCAACTCCTCACTGCCTGCAAAGGCGCTGACAGTGTCATCTAGGAGAAAACTTGGAAACCATCTAATGAAGCAGGTGATTTGGGGTGTCCTCTATAAACCAAAAGAAATGTACACTTAAATAAGCAAATATAAAATACAAAAAAAGAGTGGGCCTGGTGTTCTGTGTCAGATAGGATCTAAAAAAATCCAGGAGTTGACTGTTTCCTCATCTCAATGTTCGGCCACAGGCAGAGACCTCGATGACCCGCGCTGGCTCCGAGGGCTCGGCGTGTGCTGGGGACCGGGCCACGGCTCCGCGCCATCCTCCGTGGCTGGGGCCACCTACGTGGTGCTGACCCCACTCAGCTCCTGCCTGATGGCTGAGGGACAGAACCGGAGAGGGGGCTCAGGCCACGCCCTGCGTGGACCCGCCTGTGTTGTCCTCTCCCGTGTGTGGGCCCTTGTCCCAGGCCAGCTCCCAGAGCTCATGCTTGGGCTGCAGGCCCAATGAGGTGACAGGTTTGGCGTGGCTGTTTTGGGAAACAAAGTCCCAGCTGCCACCACCCTGCTGGAGGAGCTGGCAGGGCCTGTCAGTGCCCCGGGAGCAGCCCCGGGTGCTGGGGACCAGGATGCTGTGTGAGGAGCTGTTCTGTGCTGCCCAGGCCCGGGGCAGCCAGCTCTGGTTGGAGGACTCATGGCCCCTCATCTGGCAGAGTGGGAGGCTGGGCCCTGGGCCTGGCCCTGGCGGTGGACTCTGCTGCCAGCTCCGCCCTGCCCTGCCCCCCCCGCCCCACCTTCTGAGTCAGCCTGGCAGTGATAAAGGGGTCTCCCCATTCACAAAGGCCTCTGGACAGGCAGAACTGGCCGGGCAGGACCGTTCTCTCTGCTGGCCAGGGTGTGCCCTGCCCTGCTCACACCTTCCCTTTTCCTCTGGCTGCAGATCTAAGCCAGCTCCTCAAAGGCCTGGTGGGACCGGAAGGACGGATGTGATGCAGGGATGTGGCCCTTCTTTCTGGAGCCAAGGGCTCTTTGGGGGCAGCACCCAGTCTGCCCCCTGCCCAGGGCCGAGGACGGGAATGAGCTCAGGCCTAGGCAGTGGCTACTGGCCTCCTGCACCCCCAGGAGGGCAGTGGCTCTCGCGGGGGCCCAACACTGGGACTAGGGGTAGCAGACCAGAAAGGCAGAAGGAACCAACAGATAATGAAGCCTGGGGGATGTCTACCAGGACAGCCTCCCCTCCACACAGGGTCTCATGTCCTCCAGGGGGAAGCAAGGACGTGGAGGCCTCAGCTTCAGGGACACATGTGCCTCAGGCCACCTGCTGAACTCTGAGCCTCAGTTTCCACAGCTAGAGGTGGGGTGCTGTAGGCATTGTGAGGAGAACTTGTCCTCCTAGGTTCTGCCACCTGGCTGGACCCACCTGGCCGGACTCACCCTGGTGCTATCTCCCTGCTCAGCACCCTGTTGGCATCACCTTCCTTTCTCAGGGCCCCACCACATGCCACAGAACTGGGACAGCCCTGCTGGTGGTTCCACTCACCGTCAATGATCTCTTCCTTCACCTTGTGGAGCTCTCGGACCACCTCCTCCAGGATCTCCTGCGGGGCAGAGCCTCAGAGTGGGCACAGGTGGTGGTGACCCAGGGATCCAGCTCCCACCACCCTCAGGCACCTGCTGGTGCCACCAAGGGTGGCCCCAGGGGAGAGGCAGAGGAGGGACATCTTTGCTCTGGTGCTAACAGGGCCAGGGGCAGCCGATGTGGGGCACGCCTTTCCTCCACTGGCCAGCTCCCCAGCCAACTCTGCACTCACATGAGGCCCCACCGCCTGGAAGCGGCCCCAGCTACCATTGCTCCTGGCCTGCGGGAAGGACGTGCTCACCTGTTTCATCCTGTCCAGGTCAAAGGCATCCAGGGCCACGTCGCTCATGCTCCCGGCAGGTTTCACTCTGGGAGAGGAAGGCAGGTGTGGACAGCTGGGCAGCAGGGCCTGTGGGCGCCCCCAGGAAAGTCTGGGGGGCTGGAGTTCCCCGGCCTTTCTGGTACTTCTACCTACAGTCATGCTCAGTCTACCTCAGGGAGGCTCTGTGGCGCTGCGACCACATTTCTCAGTGGACCTGGGGTCCACCAGGGGCTGCCGTCCAACTTGAGGGCTCTCCCAGAGGTGGCGGCTCAGGGCAGATGGTGTGACAGCCACTACCACCTCCCAGGGGAGAAACAGGACCGACACCTACTCCTCAGTGTGGCATCTGACTCTGATGAAACCCCCCACCCGTGGCATCTTATAAAGTTCCACATGAGCTTGCAGTCAGCGCACCCTGAAGGCACCTACTTCCCAACCAAGCTGGCACCCCAGGTCCTGGCAAATGGCACCCTTGTGTGTGGCTTTGCTCTTGGCGGCAGCTGTTGCAAGCTGACTTCGATGAAAAGGTTCTGTACTGACACGGATGTCTCCCCCACCGACCTCCTGCCTGGGTCTCGCATGGAGCCCCCATCCGACTCTGGGGTCTCTCAGGGACCCCATCGTGGCACAAGGGCAGACAGGTGGTCTGGGCTCAGTTTCCTCCCCATGTCCAGAGAGCAGCAGCCGAGGGTGTGTTTCCAGGGGAAGTGAAGGGGCCCGAGCCAGTGGAGAGATGGGGGAGGCGTCTCAGTGCCGGCATGGCAGCTGAGGGGTCCTGGCTCACATGAGGACCAGCTCATGAAGTCCAGGACCCATGCTGTCCAGCTGAGGATATGGGTGATAAACAGAGGCTCCTGCAGCCCCTCTGGATGCACTCAAGGAAGACCCGAGCGCGGTCCTGACCAAGTCTGGGAGAACTCGACCCGACCGCCCTCGGGCCTTCCTGTGCGATGCAGGTGCCTCTTGTGGCTGCACCTTGATGGCCACCCACGAGGAGCTCCCTAAGCAGCGCTGGGGAGAAAGGGACCTTCTTGGGAACCATCAAGAGGTGGAAGAACAGCTCTGTCTCAGAACTGGAGAGAGACCCGACACCCGGCCACAGGGCACAGAGCAGCCCGCCTTAAACCCACCAGTGGGTGAGGCCAGTGCCAAGAGGGTGGCTGCCTGCCCAGCCGCCTGGCCTCTCTGGCCCTGCTGTGCTCGCCTCCCCTCCGCAGCCAAGGCATGTCCCCAAGCGCACATCCTGCCTGGCTCTGCTCCCCTGTCTGCCGGGCCCTGTCTACAGAGTGCAGGCTGCTTCTGGCCAAGCCCTCCCACTCCCCTGCTCTCCAGCTGCGCAGCAGAAGGGGCTACAGCTCAGGGCCCTGCACTTCTTGTCTCACAACTGCAGGCTGCACAGTGGCACCCTCCCATCCCAAAGTACCCCCAGCACCACTCCCTAAGCCACCCGGGCCTGCCCTAGCCTCTCCTGCAGGCATGGCTGTCCCGGCACACAGCTGGTGGCTGCTGGACCTCCTCCTCTGTCACCTGCGCTACCAGGCCATGCCTCCCAGGCCATGCCGGAGCCCTGCTCTATTCATCACCTGCTTCCCTCTGCAGGACCCGTCTCCAGGCTGCCTGCTGCCACCAGCTGCTTCCTTCACTGGGGTGGGCAGCAGGGAATCTCTTGGGGCGCTCGGAGGCCTTTGGATCCAGACGTGCTCAGCCTGCAGTTACTCCTGGCTGCCTGCCTGACTTTTGGGGCAAGTTCAGTGACAAGAGTCCTATTCTGTGGCCGCACCAGCTTTGGTCTGGGAAACATGCCTCTGTGGGAAGACTGGCCATGTGCTGCACGCACAGGAAGGGATGGAGGCTGGGCTGGCAGCCAGGGTCTGGCGGCCCTAGCACTGGTTGGGACAGAGCGGCTGCACTAGTGGGCACCTCCTGTGTCCAGCTGCTGGCCACGCCCCCAGGCTCTCCACTCTGCTCCCCTGCACCTTGGGACAGTCACTCCCTCTGGCCTCGCTTCCTCTTCTCAGGAAGTGTCAAGGGAGCTGCTCGCAGGACCCCAGTCCCTCCAGCTCCCCCTTCCAGAAGCAAGCTGTTAAATGGCAGGCTGTGAGACAGGGCTTGGGGATGTTAGGGAAGGGGACAGAGGAGGCCCCCGAGCCTGGCGGACACGTGGGGAGGAGGGTTGTTCGGTACCTAGAGTGAGGCTGCGACTGAAGGGGGCTCTTAGCTTCGGGGCTCTTTGCCACAGACGGGGTTCTAGGGCAATGAACGAGACAGACACGTGAATGGCGCCAGCGTCCCCCTTCCCCCCGGACTCGCGCGCAGGCCTTCCCAGGGCAGCGCACCTGGACAGCAGCGAGGACACAGGCTTCTCCACCGAGTTGCTGCGTTCCCAGGGCTTCCGGCCAGCTTCTGTCGGTCAAGTCATGGCATGAAGACCACGGAGCTGGGGCCTCAGTGGCCACCCTAGGCCCAGGCCCTCTGATGGGAGCCCGGCCTGCACTAAGGGTGCAGGACCAGGAGGTCTGCTTCAAGCGCCTACAGCCTGGCTCCTCCTTGGCACCCTTGAGGGACTGTAGACTCAAGCTGACTCTAGACCAGTTGTCACCTGTCTCCCCTACACCAGGGCTTGGGCACCTGTTCCCTTGTCTGCGACCTGGTCTCACATGTCTCACAGAGGCTGGGTCTCTCCTGGAGCACAGTCCAGCTGGGGCGCCACTGACCCCAGCAGTAGGGTGACCAGCGGGGTGAGCCCCCAGGAAACCCCCAATACAATTTCCCACTTGCTCTGGGAAGCAGGCCACCTGGGATATACACTGTGTTGTGTCTGCTGTCTCTGGTTCTGGGTTGGAAGATGCTTTGGCTTCTTCTTTTTTAAGGCAATGGTATAGGTTGAATGGTCATTATCTGAAATGCTTGGGACTGGAAGTGTTTCATATTTTTAAGTAAATTTTGGAATATTTGTAGACTTTATGTGCAGCTTGCTCTGAGAGTTTCAGAACACTTTGGATTTGTGGGTTAGGGATGCTCAGCCCATGGCAGATTAGAATCCATTCCACTGTAGCAGATGTACCTGCCCAGGTGTGAGACCTTTGGTTCCAGCTCTGAGGGAGGCGTGGGGGCTCACGGGAACCTGGCCCTCTGTCCTCACAGAGTGATGTGGTGGTTGGGTTATCCTCCCCAGCTCCCTCAAGCCTCGCGGACTCAGGATGGCACCCTCTTACCCGTGGAGTTAGGCAGCTGGCTGGCAGCTCGGGTCCCCGGGGATGGGGAGGTACTAGGATCTTCCTAAAATGGGAAAGAAAGAACTTCCCATTAGGCCACTTGGAAGGCTGCTTGGGCCAGCGGGAACCTCTGGACCAGGGTCATGTATAAAACCTGTTTCCCAAACGTTCTCAGTGAATGCATGTGTGTGGGGGGTACTGGGGACTGAACCTTGGGCCTTCACACTGAGCTACATTTCCACTCCTTTTAAAAATTTATTTTGAGACAGGGTCTTGTAAGAAGACAGCTCCACCCTGGGGTTGAAGGTTTCACGACCCTACTTCCCTTCCCGAATCCCTGGGGTGAAACCGCCCCTCTCCTCTTGACAGCTTGGCTTCGGCCACGTAGGGGCCTGAGAAAAGCCAGAGGGCCTGTGCTGCGGCAGGACGAGGTTACCACAGATTGACCTGTTTAGCTGCCTCACGGCTTACGACCACAGATGGTTGAAGCCCATGGGGCGTGCAGAGCGTGGGAAGGCGGGTTCCTGGGGAGCCCGCCTGGCCCTCAGGCCTGTGACTAGGCAGGAGAGAGCGAGGCTACAGGGCAATCCTGCGTGCTGGGACGCAGGAGGAGTAGGGGTCTGCCGGAGGGGCAGGAGCTGTCCTAGCCTGGGGTCCAGAGGCCGTGCCTTAGGCAGGAAGGTTTGCACGAGACTCTCCTGCTCCTGCTCTAAGCCACCCACTGGGTGCACCCCAGGACCCTGAGGGCTTCTTGACAGAGGGACTGATCCTGAGGAGGATGCCCTCCTCAGGAGGGAGTGGGTGGGTGGGGTGCCTACCGTTTGGCTTTCATCTTCCCTCTTCTCAGTGGGCTTGTCTGTCTGTGAGGCTGCTTTCCTCCTAGACACCAGGAGGAAAAGATACAAGTCAGCTCCTGAGCTTTCCATGCTAAGCTGGAGCGCTGGCCCACTGCACATGGACTGTGTGGGGATTACACTGTCTGGGCCTGAAGCAGGCCACCCAGCTGGGTGCCAGGCAGGCTGAGAGTTCAGGCCATCGATGCCTGGCTGACCTGGGCAGAAAGGAGGAATTTGGAGATGCTTCTGTCTCTGTTCGGCTTGACTTGGATGGCCATGGCACCCAGGTGGTGAGACTAATCTGCACCTTGTCCAGGTCTCCCAAGGGCTAGAGCGTCAGTTGCCCTCATAGGACATCTAAGATGGAGTGCCCGACACAGGCTGGCTGCAGAGCAAGGAGATCCAGCACCTGGTCCGAAGAGGGAGCCGTCCTTCCTTGGACCGCAGTCAGCCCAGCCACCTGCCTGCCATCTAGGCACCTGGAAGAACTGGAAGGGCCCACACAGCACCTTTCCCGCAGTGCTGAACCCCTTGCTGTCCTTGCAGGACTGGTGGAGGGCTGGCCCTGCTGCCACATGGTGGCATCTGCAGCTGTCTCAGCCCAGAAGTACAGGCCCCAGAAACCCAGGAATTGTCTTTGATAAGGACTTCTTGCGACAGTCAGCCTGGTCAATTCTACCTTTGAATTCTATTTCCACCTCCACTTCCAACCAGCCACCTTCATCTCCTGAGCTGTGACAGTCTCCTTACTAGTCTCTCATCACTTTGCCCCACTGCAGTCTGTCCCTACCCAGCAGCCCATGTTTTATGTTTTAGAACTATAGAGTAGTCTAGATCAGGGGTATGACTCAGTGGTGGAGTGCTTGTCTAACATGCACAAAGCCCTGGGTTCTGTGTCCAGCAGTGCCAAAACCAATAAATAACCAACCAACCCAATGCAACACAACCTAACCCAATACAACCCACCTCAAACTAACCCAACACAAACCAAGCCAAACCAAAATAAAACAAGCTGGGCATGGGGGTTCACGCCTGTAACTCTAGCTTCTCAAGGAGGCTGAGGCAGGAGTATTGCAAGTTTGAGAACAGCTTGGGCAACTTAGTGAGGCCTTGTTTCAAAATAAAAAATTTAAAAAGGACCAGGATGTAGTTCAATGGTAGTGTGCACTCCTAGAATGTATGAGGCCTTGGGTCCCAACCCTAGATTCAAGGAGGTCAGCATTTGTGAAAGAGTTTGGCACACAGCAGCTCTCCATGAGCATTTGTGTTCCCTCCTGCACTCCTCTGCTGGGAAAAAGACCCTAACTATGCCTTAGGAGGTGGGACAGAATCTTCAAGGATTTTCATTAAAGAGGCCTCTGTGAGGACCCCTGCCCACTCTGCCCACACTTCCCCGTCCACTGGGGTGGATATCAGAGAGCGACCAAATGGGCAGTGCCAAGTATGTATGCTCTTGTGGGACCTGGACTCCCCAGCTTATGGCCCTCACTGGCTCCTGGCAGCACTGGCCTCTTCCTGTTCCAGGAGAGAGCTGCTTCCTGTCAGTTCAGGCTTCACCATCGAGGCCACACTGTTAACGCTGGCTTTAGACTTGGGGAAAGCAGTAAGAATTTCTTTCCCTCAAACTTTTCTTGCTCTTCCGTGAGGCCCTGTTGAGCCCTTGGAGGGCCGGAGGGGAACACAGGCCCGTGTGTGACAGGGGCTCTTTCCCACCTCGCTCCCGACCCACCTGCTCCCTGCCCAGCTATCGGGCACAATGGGCTCCCCGGCCTTCCCAGGTGCTCCTCTGCCACCTTCCTGCAGGGGATGCCCCTCTTCCCTCAGCCCAGACAGCACACTCATGCCTCAGTTTACTGACTTGTGGAAGTTGCCGATTTAGTCTGCCCAGGCCTGGGGGAAGGTTGCTGCCCTGACACTCCAGGCGCTCCAGGCGGCTTCTGCCCTACCGAGGAACACCAGACCAGCTCCCTGCATGCACGAGCCTCGTCTCCTCACCTGTCTTCACACAGCCTCCCAGATTGAAAGGGATGATTTGGGACAGCAGAGGGAAGCCCGCAGACACACAGAGCTCCCACATGGGGCGGGTCGGCCATTGTGGAGCTGAGCGGAGGGCCAGAAGGCGGTGGGCGCGATGGAGCAGGGCCCCGCGTTGGTTTCACTGTGCTGGGCCTTCCTTGGACAACGGGGTGTTCTGACCACAAGGCCTGCTCTTGTGTGCTCCGGAGCCCAGGCAAGCCGTCACCTTGGCTAGCTCAGTCAGGCCACACTCAGACAAACCCACGCCCTGCAGCCCTTCCCAGAGAGCGCTGCATGACATCTCCACCTCCTCAGATTTCAAGTGGGGAACAAGAGCCACAGTAACAGGCGGATGGCCTTGGGGGGCTGGAGCCACACCTGGCAGTGTGGCTGGAAAGGCGGACAGTCACAGAGAGTTAGTTCTCAGGCACTGACTTCCTCTTTCCCTGGCTGCTTCTCTGAAGTGACCCCCAAATGTACCCCTGCTCAGGACAGGGCTGACAGGTGCAGAAGTGAACATTTGCCAAACTAAGATGAAGCGGGATGTAGAGTTTAGAGGGCTCCTCCCAGCTCGATGCCTTGGATGCCGCACGAGAGGGGAAAATTTAAGTAATAGTGCTGCCCGCTTGGCCGGGCCTGAGTGACAAAGGGTCTGGAGGCCCAGTAGGATTCTCTGTGTGAAGCTGGGGACAGTGGCTTCCAGACAGGCACACAGGGTCTGGGAGGCACAAGACCCACCTCTTGGCCAGCAGCTTGTTCATCTCTTCCATGAGGCCTCCTCCACCACCCCCACTGCTTGCCCGGTTGGCGTCGGACTTCGAGGTCCCGCTGGGACTGGAGCCTCCCGACGCGTCTTCTGGCTGAGGGCACAGGATGCCACCTGTCAGGAGAGGCAGCGGCCCCTTCGAGGGGAGGGAGGCAGGGCATGTGGGCATATGTGGCCCCATGGGCACAGGGCTCCTGCAGCATGGACACTTAGTCTACCGTCCCCCAGCCCACGGAGGGAAACCAGAGTGGAGGGGGGCACAGGGATCGTCCCGGGTCACACAAACAGCAGACATCCCTGGGCCCACAGGAGGCTTGAGGCTGATGTGCTTGCACAGCCTAGCTGTGACCTGAGGGGAGGGAGTGGAATCCACGCCACAGGCCTGTACCAGAGGCTCTCAGCTGCGCTCCCCAGCCCACGGGGAAGAAAGGCGGGGCTGAGAGACACCTGGCGATGGGGGGCAACAGTGAAGGACCCAGATTCTGGAGACCCAGGGTCCTGTGACGTATCCACGGTGTGACTTGGGCGCAGTGTTTAACTCCCAGTGCCTGTTTCCTCATCCATAAAAGTAAAATGCTGTGGCCACTCGTGAAGGTTTATGTCAGCAAGGCACCGTCATTTACAAAGCGCTTTCTGAGTCTCCCCCTCGGGAGCAGCTGGCTGAGGCTCTCACGCCTGCTGCACCCAGGTGTGCCCTTGCTCACTGCAGGGTGCCCCAGCCCTGTGGGAGGCTGCCGGGGTGGGCACGGGCACAGGGTTACCTTCCCTTGCGGCACGCTTACCCGCTGCACTCTCCTCAGCTTCGCCCCTGCCAGGGCAGCGGCCAGGCCTGACACGGAGCTCTCGTCGTGGCTGGTGCCCTGGGCTCCTCCGGCTGGCAGCGGGGGTGGGGGCGGAGGAGTGGCACCGGTGGGTGGAGGTGGGACAGGGGGCGGGGGTGGGGGCGGAGGCCCACTACACGAGAGGGGGGCGCTGGCTGCGGAGGACGGGTGCCCCGGTGGGAGGATGGGCCCTGAAACACAGCAGGGTGCAGTCAGCGGGCGGCCAGCCTGCTGTGCGGGGTGGTGAGGAGCAGACAGGTTCACCTTCCAGGAAGCCCTGCGGGGTGAGCCTAGCCGGGTTACAGTCTCTCCCTGTCCTGGTCTCCTCGGCAACAGGCCAGCCGACCCCTCTGTCACAGGTGTGCCTGACTTTCCCTGAGCTCGCACCTGCCTCTGGCTCCAGCCATGTTTGTCCAGTGGGACAGGAAGCCCCTGGAGGAACCAGCTGTGCCGCTTTCCTTCTCCGTTCCTTCTAAATACTTAGTGCCATCCTAGGCACGGGCAGAAATTGATCCCTGAGATGTAACCAGAACTGACACTTCGCCTCTGGAGGCTGTGCCAGGAATCTGTGGGTCCCAGGGCGGATGGGAGCCATGGGTTGGGGAGCAACGCTGATGGGGGGATCCATCCAGTATCCTGATACTGCCTGCGCCTCCACTGTGTGCCAGGCACAGTGCTAGGTATCCGGGAGACCAGCCCAGGCTCATTCTCACGCTGCTCAACACCTAGCTGGGAAGTCAACAAACCCCAAGGCAGGTACAGTATCAACTCTGGCCAGCTGACAGTGCTACCGGGAGCAGCACGGTGCGGTGGTGCCTGTGAGCAGGGATCCTGCCCTGCTGGAAGCTCTTGGACCAGCCAGGTAAAAAAGGGCCAGGCCAGGGGACAAGGGTGTGGAAGGAAGGAGAGGCTTCCCGGAGGAACACAGAGGAGAGGCCGGTGTGCAGGAGCGCTAGTGAGAGGGAGGGCGCAGGGCAGGCTGGCTGCACACCAGAGCTGTCCCCGAGCACAGGGAGGGCTGGCCAATGACAGGCCCGACCTGCGCTGGGGACGCTTGCAACAGTGGGGAGGAGGTGCCGAGACCTGGGTGGGGGCAGCCAGTGTCACTCCAAGCATGGGGGCTCGGGGCCAGGCAAGGCTCGGCTTCTTGGTCAGCAAAGTAAGACAGGGCTCACCCACGCACTTCAGAGAGCACTTGAGCACATGGAGCAACAGAGTGGATGAAAGCACTTAGCAAACGAGAGGTCTGCACTCATCGATGTGTGACCTGTGGCCCTGCTTCCTCGGGCGTGCTGAGTCCCACTCAGTGCTCAGGACAGAGGCTGGGCAGCCACCTGGGCAGTCCCCTCGGACCGGGTGTTTAGCCCCTCCTTCATGTGCCCACCATCTCCTCTGACTAAGGTGCCTCCTCTGTTGCCCCAGCTCCTCGCACTCAACGTGGCCACGCATGACCCGTGTTTGGAACAAATATTCATCGTGTGTCTGAGTCCTGGCTGGATGTGGGGCAGGGACTATGCCTGCCTTGTCCACAGTGTGTCCCTGTCAGCACGGTGCCTGGCACACAGTGGGTGCTCCTGGAGTGTCTACTGGGGGAATGGGTGAGGTGATGGTCACATGCTGAGACTCTGAGATCGGTGGCTCCTCACGGAGGACTGGTGGTGGTGGTGGCTGTGGCTGGGCACAGGTGGCCCTGGCTGGGTGCGGACAGTCCGAGGGGGAGGGCACTCACCTGTGGCCGAGGTCCTTCTCTCCAGAGACTCCTGGCGGTGCTGCTGCTGCTCCATCACTTGTCTGCAAAGCAAGCACAGCAGGCAGCTGCCTCTCTGCACCAGGCTGAGGCTGCTTCATGGCCTCGCCAAGGGCCACTGCACTGGGTGGGCCCCAGGTGACTCAGGGTTGTCAGGAGCCGGTTCCCATGTGGGGGGTGGTGGCAGTCTCCTGACTCTAGCACACTGAGCATGGAGCCCCCCCCAAGCGCAGGTCACTCCTGGCTGATTTAATTTCACTCACTGGTGGGATCAAGATTTCCCAGGTGATGGGCTTGCCGGCTTTGGGAGCCTGTGGCCCCTGTAACAGACCTGGCCGCAGGAACATGTGTTCTTTGTGCCTCTGCTGAGCTCCCTGGGACAATCCTCAGGCTCTGTGGGTTGTCAGAAATGTACACAAAGGCCGCATGCCCCATTCTGTCTTCGGCAGACCAGCCACAGGCCCAGCTCAGGTCAGGGGCTGTTTGGCAGAGCAAAGCTGTGCACACCTCAGTGGAACTCACCACCTCCTCTCTCACGGCAGAGTGGTTGTGGGGTGCTCTCAAAGCCCAGCTGGGTGACTGCAATAACATCCTCCCCACCCCGCCCGGAACACCCCCAGAACCCAGCCACGAAGACAGTGAAAAGGGAGAGGCCTTCTGTAGGCATCTAGGGATGGAGCGAGGCTGTAGCTAGGGTGGAGGTAACTCCAGACACCTGCCAAAAGCCTGAGTGGAGTGTCCCGGGGCTAGTCCCGGCTTGGGTCTCTACCACGGCGGGTCAGGGGCCAGGTAGCCTTGGTGTGCAGTGGGCTGGCTGCGGGTCTCTGGAACGCAGTCCATGCTCCGTACGGTGTGGAGGATGAACACACGAATCTCTATGCAGCAGGGAGCTTCCTGGTGCCTGCTGTGGGCCTGGGCAAGCCATTTCCCTCCAGGGTGGGAACAGTATACTACCTGTTCTGGGCTCGGCAGGGGTCTGCCTGAGGCCTAAAAGGATGGAAAGGCCCCCAGGCCAGCAGAGGTGGTGGAGAGGCCCAGCAGCATCCACACTCACCTCTCCATCCCACGCGTCAGCCTCCTCTAAAGGAGCCACAGACTTAGAGAGCCCAGTGAATGAAAACGTTTGAAAAATATTTAAAGACCAGATCTAAAGTTATGATAGCGTTTTCATGAAAAGAGAAAATATCTGTGTTGGCAGCGGGAAGATGGGCTAGGGTTCCTGTGGGCCGCAGTCAGACACTGGGGGACGAGCCAGGCCAAGGCCATGCCCTCTGCTGACAGCCGCAGTGGACTTGGGCCTTGGGTGAAGCCAGGCAGTGTGTGGATGTTTAACCAGCTCTGAGAGAACTACTGAGGCAGTAGGGAGCAGGCGCCCAGCTCTGTGCACCTGTCTTCCTGTCTGCTGGGCTCACTCCTTCTTGCGTAACCCTGCGACTTTGCAGGGAGCCGTGTGACTGCCAGCCCTGCTAGACTCCAGCCCCCTTGCTGACTCTGGGTGGGCCATTTCCATTCTGACCTTCAGCCAGCTCCTCTGGGAAAGAGTAAGAGTACTAACAACCCCGAAGCATTAGTGTGAGGATGAAAACAAACAAGGTACACAAAGACCTTCCTCAGTTGCAAAGAAGCCTGGCCTTCGGCTCAGTAAGTGCTGAGGAGCTGCCAGGTGACTCTCCTAGCTGCAAGCACTCTAGGGAGCATATGCCCGACGCAGAGCGCGAGGGTAACCCCATTTCACCCAAGGACACAGGGCTAGAGGCAGCTTGCCCAGGGCTGTGACACCGCACCAGGGACAGGTGCAGGGCTGACCGCCCTCTGGCTCTTGGGTCTTGGAGTCGGGGTGAGGCCAGATTGGAGCAAATCTTTGGGAAGCCTCACAGCATTGTATGCGGGCAGGGCGGGCAGAGCTGGTGTGAGTGCATTTTGTGCAACACGATCATGGTCACTCAAGACCGCTCCATGGGGAGCCAGTGACCTCCTCCGTGATCTCAGGATGAGTACCGCCCTCGCCGCCAGGGCATGAGGAGGATCATCCCTGGAGCCACGGGCTATCCCTCCATGCAGTGACTACCCCTGATACGCCGGGGAGGGGCGATTACACCACGGACACCAGTGCATGGGATGGAGTGCTCTCTGGAAACACGGAGGGACCCACAGCCTCCCAGGCCTGATGTCAGGAGGTGCTGCCGCATCGGCACCTTGGACCTTTCTGCTCTGTCTCCAGCGTGCGCCTGAGCTGCACGCGCATCCTCACTCACTGCAGGTGCCCTGGCACCGTGGGGAGGCTGCTGGGAGCGGGTTACCTTCTCTGGATGTCCATCTCCTCGGGAGAGGGGCCATTCTGCACCTGACGCTGGGCGGCGGGGCCTGCAGGGCAGAGAAGCACAGAGCAGGGTGGTCAGTAAGGGAAGAAAGGCCTGACAGACCACTGTCACGGTATGCCCCCCCCTCCCCCGGGCTACAGAAGGATGCGTCCTCCTGTAAGAGTGGTCTCTCACCTGTGCAATCCTCCAGATCCCAGTCAGCCCTTTCTTCTCCCTTTTTGTTGGTATTTGGTGCTGGGCCTTGAACTCAGCGCCTTGTGCTTGCCCACCTGAGCTGAATCCCCAGCCCCCCTTCTTTCTCGTGGCTCTTCCTTCTGAGCCATAAATAAACTGGACCCAAACTTTCACATGGTTAAGAAAACTGTCCATGGGGCTGGGGATTTAGCTCAGCGGGAGAGTGCTTGCCTAGCAAGTGCAAGGCCCTGAGTTTGATCCCTAGCACAAAAAGAAAAGAAAAGAAAAGAAAAGAAAAGAAAAGAAAAGAAAAGAAAAGAAAAGAAAAGAAAACTGTCCCTTTTATTTATTTAATTTAATTTTTTGGTGCCAGGGATTGAACTCAGGGCCTTGTGTTTGCTAGGCAAGCGCTCTAACCACTGAGCTAAGTCCCTAGCCTCTGTCCCTTTTAGCTGTTGACTCCCCTCTTCCTTCAGGTGGTGACTACTGTTTCTGCTCCCTCATCTGCTCCTGTCCCCTTAACCCCCAGATAATGATACTGACATTGGCCTAAAATCACCAGACTTGGAATTGCCAAACGCAATGGTGACGGAACTCAGGGCCTTGCACATGCTAGGCAAACGCTCTAGTGCTGGGCTACATTTCCAGCCCTTCCTAAAATTTTATTTTGAGACAGTGTCTCACAAGATTGCCTCAGGTGGCTTTGGACCTGTGATCCTCCTGAGCAGCTGGGATTGTAAATATGCACTACCATGCCACATTCCGGAACTCTGCTGCTACCCTGGCTCAGGCCTTGGGCTCCAACTTGCACAGCTGGACTTCTGCCTTGTCCTAGGACTGGGTCTCAGCAACTAGGCCTCCTCATCCGGACTCTGTTCTGGGGGCCAAGTTCCTCTCCTGCAGACCTTATGTGGCCCCTGGTCTGAGGACTGGTGCTGCCCTGGATGTGGCAAGGTCCTCCGCGTCTGGACTGGGCTTCCTCTCACACCCTCAGCCAGTTGGGCCCTCTTGAGTAGTGGAGATTACCAGAGCGTGCCACTGTGCCCTGCTCCCTCACTCTTCTCAAATGAAGAAAATGCTGGATTGTTTTGAGTGACAGGGTCCTTAGCATTATAAAGTACAGTCCCCTTGTTTTAGGGGTGGGAGTGCAGGCCCAGGGAGGGGACAAGGTCTGTACAGTGTCACGAAGCTCATCTGTGTGGATGTGAGATCCTCAGCCTACCGCCCCTGTGCCCTGGGCCCAGCTGTCCCAGCAGAGGTGGCAGTGGGGGCTGCTCCCACTGAGCAGGTGCTGGCCCCTCAGGATGTCTGGGAACAGCCCAGTGGCAGGTGCTCCTCCGGCAGGGGCCTGCTGCCCAGGTGGGAGCAGCAGCGCACAGGAAAGCCCCACAGTCACTGCCAACCAGACACCTGTCTGTCCTGGTGCTGAGCTGCCGCAGGTGGCTTCCTGCAGGACCCAGGGAGTGCCCTGGTCTCTGCTCTGCCCATAGCTGTGTGCTGAGGCTTGGGTCATCTGCGGTGGTAGTGAGGCAGCCTTTTCTGATGGCAAACATGGGTGTTCCCAGAGGCACTAAGCTGGGCTGATGTCAGGGGTGAGAGGACCTGGCCCGAGCTCTGCCCCACACCTGTGTGCTTTGCGCTCTGACACCATCTACCTGGGTCCTCCTCTGTAAAGTGAGGTGTGACACCAACACTGGTACGAACAGTGGTTCCTCACAAAGCGGCAGTGATGAGCTGCGTGAATAAAAAGCCCCGGTAAACCACAGAGTGCTGCAAAATGTTGGCTGTCATTACTATTTAAAGCACTTCAGCCTTTCTGCTGAGTAAGACATCAGCCTACCTGTGTACCTGCACCCTAGGAGGCTCTCCACCCCAGTCAGGTCTGCATGTGCTGTTAAAAGGGTGGTTTCAGCTGGGCACAGTGGCATACACCTATAATTCTCACTACTGAGGAGGCCGAGGCAGAAGGATTCCAAGTTTGAGCCAGGATGGATCCAGCGCATGGGTGTGGTAGGAGGTAGGAGGGGACTTATCCCTGGGCGGAACACAGAGCTGCAGCAGGCCAAGCCCTGAGCAGAAATTTAAGTCCATGGGACCATGATTCTTCTCCCTGTCCTACAGGCCCACTTCCCAGCTCCAGGTCCAAGCGCCATCAAATGCCCATGCCCCCCAAACATGGTGGGATTCGGAGGAGTCCTTGGATCTTTGTGGGTCATGATGAGGGGGATTTGAGAAAACAAAAGGAGATGGGGAAGAGGGCCGGTCCCCAGCCACGGAGGGTGAGGAGGGTGGGGAGTCCAGCCAGAGGGGACGAGCGCAGGAGGACCCAGGGGAGAGTCTGTGTGGCTGGAGGAGGGGGAGGAGTCAGGACGCCAAGTCCCCTCTGAGAGGGTGAGGTGACCCTGGGAAGGGCAGCGTCCTGCTCAGGGCTCTGAAAGTGGGGCCACAGCAGGGATGCTAGTGACTACCACGCACCCCTCACAGGTGCTCTGTGGAGGAGCAAGCTTGCACCTGAACCCAGCGCAAAATCTGAATAAACTCTCTTGCGTCAAGTATTTTAAGTACTTGCTTTCAGTTGACTTTTAAAAAATCACCAATTTTGGAGGTCATACGGTGGAGCGATATGCGACAAGGCTCCCGCTAGCTGCACTGTAGATGATACCTCTGACCGGCGGAGCCTGCTAACACTTGCTAAAGTTACTTCTGCAGAACCTGAAGGCCGCTTTTGTTCAAACCACTAACCCCTTCACTTTGGCCACTGCATGTGACTGACAGGTGACATTTTGACACCTGAGGCCCGAAAACTCCACCCCCAGACGGCGAGCCACCACCCATTCCTAAACACACATCCTCTGAAGAGCCGTGAAGATGGACCACGCAGGAGCAGGCCTCTCACCTGCCCCCAAGCCTCAATCCACCCCACTCCTTTATCCCATAAACATCCCCAGACCGCAGCCTCAGGGAGTGGGAGAGGAGACTTGAGTCCTCGCTGCTGCACAGTGGCCTTGTGAATAAACTCTCTGCTGCGAAATCCATGGTTTCGGTGACTCGCGTCTGTGTGGGGTGCAGCAGGCTGGTCTGGAAACGCTTGGTACTTGCACTGCACTGCACTCCTCAGACTCGAGGGTTGACCAAGGCTTCCGACCTGGGCTACTTCTGTCTTCGAGGAGCGGCTGGTGTGGCAGGAGGGAAGGGAAAGCAGAGAGGCGAGAACCTGGTGGACGCTTCGGCCTCAGAGAGACAAACAGGATGCAGCCTGCACCGGGCCCCGCACCCTTGCAGCTGGCGAGATGCCAAGACACACACAGCTGGGGGGACAGACGTCGTCCTGGTGGCTGGGTAAACGGCGCACACCTCCTCGGGGCCCTGTGCTCACCAGGACACATCAGATATGCCTGTGCCAGCCCAGGCAGACAGGGGCACAGGTGAAGACAACGGCCCTCCTGCCCGTCCCCAGGCCCCCACAATCCTGGGACTGCTTGGCCTTGGTGTAGTCACCCTCACAACTCACACTTACTGAACACACGAGGGATGGGCTCGGGAAAAGCATCTGCCGATGTCCAGCTGACGGCCACACACCCTTAGAGAAGTAACAGAGGTCTGTTGGCTCAGGAGCTGGTGGAGCTGGGGACAGTCAGTGACAGGGCCAAGGCACTGAGCCTCGGAGAGTACAACAGGGGCTGTACTCGCGTCACCGAGAGCAGCAGCACACAGACAACGTCACGGGCTGGGAAGGGGTGAGAACTCAAGCTTCCTGAGAGAACTCATGTCACTCAGTGTCTTTAAGGAAGCTGGCGGGCTGGGGAAGAGTGTCATGGCCCCTGGTTGGAGGCTCCACTGACTGCAGTGGTGCAGAACAAGCAGGAGGAGGACAGGCCAAGGACCAGGGAGGGAGCCCTGCTCGGGCGCCTGCTGGGGCCTTTCTTCCACCTAGACCTAGACTGTGGGCTCAGCGCCTGCTGGCCTTGCTTGCCACCTCAGTGCGCATCTACACGGCACTGGGAGGGTGCCCGGAAGACGCTGCTCACGGACAGGCAGGGCTGCACAGAGTCTGTGGGCCACTGGGTGTAACTCTGTGTGATGGCCTTGACCAGGCAGGGTCACACAGGCAGGAAGTCTGCCCCAGAGTTCTGTCGGGACTAGAGGGGTCTCCAGCCCTGGACGGTGGGGACTGTGCTCTGATCTGGTCCTCCTTCCTCCTCCCAGCCCCTCTCATCCAGGCTGTGCTCCCCTGTGGATGCCACTAAGCAGTTGCGTGCTGTGGTGAGTCCTTCCCCTTCCTGGGCCTTAGTTCCTATAAAGCGAGAGAGATGGAGTCTCTGTAATTCAAAAGGACGAAGGAAATATACTCTCACCTCCCTAGGAGTCCAGCAGGTATGAGTCAGGGGCCTCATAGGTTCTCATTCACACAGCCGAGGTGGGCCTAGCAAGGCCTTCCCTGCCTGCCCGCACACTGGGAGGCTCTGGCACACTAGCCCATGGCTCCTCTGCAATAGAGGAACAGGCTAAATTTCTAGCTCCTCTCTCTAGGAAAGGCATCCCCTGGCCTCCTGAAAAGATGCAACCTGAGATCCCAGGAGAGCCAGGGACAAAGGATCAGCATCTGCTCGGTGATGCTTGATGGAATTTCTAGCCAGGAAACGACAGCCACCTGGTTGGAGTTGGGCAGAGCCCCAAGTCCTGCGGGGTGCCCCCCTCTTCTGCATATGTCTGGCTAACTCCTTTTGCTCTTTGCAGGAGGCCCCTCCATTTTGGATGACGATAGGCTGAGCCATCCCAGACCCGGCCCTGGCACACCTTACCTCTAATGGTGAGGCCCTGTGGTCCCCACAGGCACCACTCCTACACCCAGCCGGCAAATGCCCACGTGAGCATGGAGTCTGTGACTTGGGCCTATGCCCTGGTCTGGCCACTTTCCTTAGAGTCACCCGGCCAAGGCCACCCAGGAATTCACTGCAGAGCAGAGACCAGCACCCAGTACAAACATCTCCCAGCCAGAGCTCTGCCCCACGGCACACTGATGCTCAGCTCTGGCCAGATGCACAGCTCCACCTCTGTGCTTAGAAAGCAAAAGCAGCCAGGGTTCCTATCTCCAAAGCTCAGCCTGACAGACACCATCCCATTTCAGTGCCGGTATGTTGCTCACTCAGAGAAACCAGGTGGATTTTCCCATCTCTTTGCCTTGGCCCCACTACATGAATTTAGGCCACAGTGGGCTGATACGCACCACTCAGGTTGCTGCAGCCTGACCCTCAGACCTGAGCCTTGGACCTGGCCGGGTAGTCACAGCTCAGCTCCCCGGTGATCAGCAGGAGGCTGGTCCCGAGAACCCTGGCTTCATGTGGAGCAGGACACCGCTTCTACTTCAGAGAGGGAGAAGCACCCACCAGCCCTTGCAGCCATGCTCCCACAGTGTCTTCTAATTCTGGGCCCTTCTCGAAGCCTGGAGTTGCCCTGGTGCCAGTGAGCGGCATCCCTTTCTGGCCCTGCCTTGTCCTTGCATGGAAGAGTCCTGAGGCCCAGGGACAGGGAAGGGCCTGCACAAGGTCGCACCCAAAGTAGGGGCAAGGCAGGGCTGGAATCCAGGCCCCTAAACCCAGCTGCCGCCGCCACCTCTACCCAGTCGCTTCAGCAGGACCTCACCGCACATCCTCCAGTCAGCAGTGACAGACACCGTCCTGGGGTCCAGCGCTCCTGCCCTCCTGCCCTGCCCCACCCGAGGAGCAGGCAGGAGTGAAAGGAGAGGCACAGGAGGGGCAGGAAAGAGAGGAGGGGAGGCGCCCTCATCACCTACAGGTCATTCTGCAAAGCACGGTGCAGGCACAGTGGCAGAAGCAGAAACAGTGGAAGATCCACTCCCTGCTGACCATCACTGGCTGGGCTCCTGGGCACCATTCACGAGGAGCCTCTCGCATCCTGGCCACTTACCTCCTCTTCCTCAGCTGCCCTGCTGGAGCAGTGGTAACCGATACTCTGTGCAGCCACCACATGGGCTTTGGCGTGTCAATCTTTAATGAAGCCTCCGGCTAACCTATCCGAGTCTTCCTGTCTACATGGCTCCAGCAGGCTGGGGCTCCCAAGGACTGTGTAGACCTCTGGTGTGGCGCGGCCCACAAGCCTCAGTGACACCAGGTATCTGCCTGGAGGGTCTGCCCTCCACAACTCTCTTAGGCTAGGGCCGTGGGGTGAGGCCAGTGTGGGTATGCAGGCAGAAGGGGACAGGTGACCGGGCAAACAAGTTCCCAGGAACGTGCAGCTCTGCCACCAGCTCCTCCTAGGTCCTCTGAGGGTCTACTGGTCCTTGGTCTCCCTTTCCTCCTCGCCACATCCTATTCCTGCTGCTCCCGCCTTCTTTCCCAGTCCGACTAGCTTCTAGGTCTACACAAGATCAACCCTGCAGCCTGCAGCAAGCACTCCTCCCTCCCACTGCCCTGGGTCCTGGTCCCCTACCAACACTGGGCGGTGCCCCTCTATGCTTAGCCATGCTGCGGGCCTCATTGCTGCTGTGCCTGTGGGTATGGTGACCGTGCCTTCGGGTGGAAGGCCAGTCTGTGGGCTCCTGCCGGGCAGAGCCTTGGTGTCCATTAGGCCCCAGAAGCAGCCCACTGCCCGGTGCTGCCTCCCCTCACTCCTCAGGTGGAAGCATTAGTCACCTCTTCCTCTTGTCGCCTGCATCTCCACTGTATGATTCTGCATGGGGCCCAAGTCTGTGCTCGCCCTCAATACTGTGAGTTTCTGTTTATTCTCAGAGAGCTTCCATCATTCTCTGTTCCCAAACTGCATGGGAACCCGAGCTAGTGCCCTCTCACAGACAGCGCCATCTCCGCACTCTGACTGTGGTCTCTGTGCTCAACCTCTGTGCATCTCTAACAGAACACTGTCTGTCCGGGCACCCTCTCCGGCCTGTCTAGATTGAGCCTGCTGCGCCACCTGCTCTCCCTGCCCTGGGCCGTCCCTCAAGTCTGCTTACTAAACAGCAGGAAGCAAGGTCTTTTCCTTGCTTTCTGCCTCTCCTTGGTCAGGAAACTTGAGATTCCCTTCTGGTTCTCATGGGAAATCCTACTTTGGGATTTGATGCCTCCTAAATTCCAGCTGCCCGGCGTGGCCCCTGGCAGCCTCCTTGGCCTCTCTCTGCCTGTTAGTGATCCTGCTTGGACCAGGTGCCTTCATTTCCCTGAATGCACTAGCTCCCCTGGAGTTTCTCCTCACAGGTTCACACTCTTCCCTCTGTACCTCCTCGGAGTGGAATAAAAACATGCAAAACACGCGTGTGGATTTTCAAAGGCCACACTGGGCTCCACAGGAGCCTGTAGTCCCAGCCCCTGGCCTGGCTGCCTCTGAAGGGAAGGGGAGGGGTCTGAAGTGTGGACCTCACTTCCTCCTGATGTGGGGCTGACACCGTCCCACCCACCTCAGTCCTTCTCCTGAGGAAGGGTTGACAGCCCATCCTCCTGGGCCTTGTGACACGGGTTGGCATCTCGCTTTCCCTCCTCGAGATCTAATTTGTCTCATGGGGCTGGAGAGAGGCGGGAGGCTGGAGGTGAAGAGCAGGGGTGCCTGCCACTCACAGAGTGCCCGCTGTGTGCATCACTGCTCTGAGCATGCAACTCTGAAGTCCCTAAGAATCGGAGGCCCAGCTCTGTCATGCATGGATGGAGTCCAAGCCTGGAATGTTCCACCTGAGCCTGCCCTTCCGGAGGCCCTGTGCTTCCCTCTGCCGAAGCACGCACCAACCTGGACGTGCAGGTCTCTCTTTCCCATCTCACTGTGACCTCCGAGCCTCACTTATCTTTGCTGGCGCAAAGCCCAGAAATGATGCTCAGTGATTCGGACATTGCTCATTTGTTCATCACACAAATGCTAGGCACTGTGCTAGGCACTGGAGAAACAGGCGTGGATAGAAACTGCTCCCCTAGAACTTAACAAGCTAGAGAAGAGATGGGCCACAAAAAGAGATGGATCTTGTAAGAAGAAAACACAGCAGAGTGAGAGTGCTGAGGGGCATGCCTGTGTCTACTCAGGACAGGCTCACTCTGGGCAGGTGACATTTCAGCAGCTGCCTCGGGGAAGCGAGCGGAGGGGCCATGAAGTTATGTGAAGGAACGGAAAGCCCAGGCCTGGCCCGACCTCACGCTGACTACTAACAGAATGGTTCTTTTTCAGGAATAGATTCTGTGTGCTCTGTGAGAAAGAGAAAATGGACACTGAGGGAGTCCTCACTTCTCCAGGAGATGTTTTTGCCTATAAAGATGGGCCATGTCAAGTGTCTGTAACAATCAGCCTGATGAACCTGAGTTACAGCTTAGCGCACACCCCAACTGCTCAGGGTCTGCGGTCCGAAGGGCAGAGATAGGGACTAGCAATCAGGATCCGGGGTTCTAGGCTGGGTTCTGTGCAGTCACTTAGCGGCTGTGAGCCCTAAGTGGAGATAAGCATCCCCAGTGTCTCCTGGCAATCTCAGAGCTGGGTGACCACGAGCTGAGGTCCCCATCCAAGGCACCTGAAGAGGAAGGCTTGTTCCTATTGTGAAACAACATGTGACTTAGCTCTGGGTTTCATACCAGAAATGTTCTGAGGGGTCAGACCTTAGGACAGGGTCTTGGGACTGGGGGCTCCAGGAACACCACAGCTTGTGCTCTTATGGTGCTTTATAATTTGCAAATCACATTCCCTTTTACCTGTTTATTCGACAGCTGTGTGAGGTGGAAACTAAGGATCAGCATGGGGAGATGGCTTGCTCCAGGGTTCAGGGCTGCCATGTGGACAGGATGTGGAGCAGGTGCACATGGTCTGGGCCCTTTTGTCAACACTGTACTGGTCATAGGTGGCTCAGGGGCCCCACCAGGAGTATCCGGTGGGCACTGGTGGGCAATGTCCTAACTAGTCCGCCCAGGGTGTGACTGCAGAAGACTAAAGCCCCAAAGGAATCCTGCCATTCATGTTAGGGACACAGCCCAGGCTGGTGGTGGGAGGAGGTGCCATTCTCCCTGGGGTGCAGACTGCAAAGGGACCAGCAGCTCTTTAACAGCAGCATTGGGATTCTGGGAGAGTGTTCAGGAGTTAGGGACCCTCAAGAGGGACGAAAGGTGCTGCCTCATGGTGTGGCAGGGAGACCCCGAAGGCCAGGCAGAGCCTCTCCTCAGACCTGCAGCTCTTCACCGCCAGACTGCAGCACTGACCCCAGTCCCTTGGAGATGCATCCTGTCCCCTGAGAGAGTGCTGCCGACCAAACCCCCAAAGTGCCCAGGCACCACTGCCACAGCAGCGGAGGTTGGAGTGGCCTCTGTGGATGGCTTAGTGTCACCTCAGACAGTTGTTGAAATTTTCAGATGACAGAAACCATTTATAAACATTGCTCATGCTATCCTCACAACACCCCTGTGAGGTGGGTATGATGACCCATTTTACAGAAGAGAATCTCGGAAAGGCTAAGTGGCCACCCAAGGGCATGCTCTGGCCACAGTCTGTTTGAGTCCACATCTGCAGCACATGCACCCCAAGGCCAGGTCGGCGAGGGCTCCGCAGCAGGACCTCAGCAGGGGATGGCGCGCTCCTCCGCCCGGGCGGTGCTCGGCAGGCCAAGGTGACGGGTGCGATTTCTGTGTGAGACAATTCCATTGACCATGCCCCTCAATCACAGATAGCACCCCTCACCTTGAGCCCAGATCCACAGGCTGCAGCGGGCGGTGCTCTGGCTCAGGAACTTCCTCTGGGTCTTCAAAGGAGGACGCGAGGGCAGGAAGCGACAGGAATGCGACGTGCACAAGGTGGGGGGACGGGGGCATTGGCTGCTGGCTCATGTACCACACACCTGTGCAGGAGGGTGGCAAGGTGCCTACCTGGAGGAGCTGGCAGCCTGGACCAGCCAGCCTCGGGGCCAGGCGGTGGGTCACAGTGGGTGGGCCTGGGCCAGCTCAACAGACAGAGCAACGCGAGGGACGCACAAAGGGACCCACTGGTGCAGCACCCTGCATTTGAGAGCACTGGTGCCCGAGGGCGGGGCAGACACAGAGGGGCTTGCAGGGTGGGGCTGGGCTGAGGGCAGGAGAAGGCCGACTAGTGAGGATCGGGCGCTATGCCAGGGTGGAGATGGCAAGCACATGGGGTCAAGGCGGTGACCGCAGGAGACGGTGCTGCGGCAGAGATGTTTCAAGGCTCAGTCAGGGATGGCTCCTCACCAGTCACAGTCTCAGGCCCTTGAGGCCAAGTTGGGCATGGGCCTAGGGTGAGAGCATGAGCCAGCCCCAGGGTGCTCTCTGCCCAGAGTGTTGGCAGGGTGTGCCGAGGGCACTGAGTCAGACGGCGAGCTGGCTGTGAGGGCTCACAGATAAAGAGGACACATTTCCTAAGTTCCAATGTGACTGGATCCACATACCAGGCACAAAATGCTGTGCTAAGTGGTGCTCACTGCTGGGGTAAAGGCAGAAATAAAGCCTCTTGGGAGTGCAAAGGAGGGCATGAGTAATAGGTCACTGGTGGCTGGAAGCTGGCCTGAGGAGGGACATGCCGGAAGTGAGGGGGAACGTGAGAGGGCACGAAGGGCCACAGCCACTGCAAGCACAGCAGAGCCCAAGCAAAGTGGGACAAGTGACCTGTGTAACTGCTGCCATGGCAACCACAAAGGCCTTACCAACAGTCTTGAGTCTCATGCTCCTGGAACAGAGTTGGGTCAGAAAACCACCACATCCTGCCTTCCAAAAGTGGCTACCAGAGGGCAGTTGTGGGGGTGAAGGCCTGTCCCCTCTGCTCCTAACTCCAGGTAGGGGAAACACCAGGGGGCCAGCTTGCCAGGTCACATCAAACCCAGATGCATCTGGGGTAACCAATGAGCTAGAGGACTCAAAGCCAGAGAAATACAGTTCAGTATTTCTTTTTCTTTCTTTTTTTGGGGGGGGCGGGGTGGGGAGAGATGATAACAAGAAGAGTGTCTTAGTTACTTTTCTCTCATTGCTGAGACAAAATACCTGACTCCTGAAGTTAGGGGAAGAAAGGTTTATTTAGCTCACAGTTTGTAGAGGTTTCAGTCCACAATCAGCTGGGTGCAAGGCAGGGTGACAGGCAGACAGGCAGAAGGCAGCAAGGTGAGCAAGGGGGTAAGCAAGGGGTAGGCCAGCCTCTTTCTATCCCTTGTATCTTACGCAGGCTGCCAGGATTAGGGCAGTGCCAAGCCAATCAGTGGATTGATTTAGTAATCACATGCCCTTAATCTCAGCATCGCACACTCTAGATTCAACCACCTCTGAAAAAGCCCCACCTATGACCCTATGAGGCTTTGGGGGGACATCTAGGCACAAACCATAACAAAGAGGTTTATGAGAAGCAAAAGTTAGCCCAAATGCAAAAACCTCTGAGACTTAACCATGTTGGCCCCTTTCAAGGAGAAAATGGAGCTGGGCCTAATTCTTCACGCACGGGTCTTGAAGACCCTTTCCCGTGCTCTTTCTGTGGCACTGCTGATGGTGCAGGCAGTGGGCCTCTCGGCATCAGTTAAAGACTGGGGTGGGGGTGGGGAGTGGAAAGCTGGGCCAATCGGCCCACACCGGGACAGCCATACTTCAAAATTTCCAATAATGTTATTATAAGCAAGCCAAGTGTTATGGTCTGTGTCTAGATGTCCCCCAAAAGCCTCATGTGATCTAGAGTGTGTGATTATACTGCTGATTTGTTTGGCACAGTTCTGCTGGGATCAAGGATGTGAATACTAGAATTAAGGGTGCTAGGATTAAGGGAGAGAATGCTACCCACCCTAAGGCAGGTAGCCTGGATAAGATATAAGGGTCAGAAAGAGGCTTGCCTACCCCTTGCTTGCATCCCTTGCTTACCTCGCTGCCTTCTGCCAGTCTGCTGTGCCAATCTGCCTTGGACTCAGCCGATTATGGACTGAAACCTCTATGAACTGTGAGCCAAATAAACCTTTCTTCCCCTAATTTTGAGTGTCAGGTATTTTGTCTCAGCAACGGGAAAAAAGTAATTAAGACACCAAGTAAGAAAAGGATAGAGTATTATGTTCCAAGAAGCCAATAAAAACAACCCCTTTACCCTGTTGTAATTCACCCATGGGGATGTCCATTAAGTTACTGGATCTTTCCTCTTCCTTTCCCCAAGGCTCTACTATATAAAGTCGGTAAAGCAGAGCTATTATGGCCATGTGCAGGTGGAGCCCTGGGGTAATTTAGGCCACCTTAGATCAGCCAGTGTGTAACCAGCTGCACCCAACCCCACCTCTGCAAGTCAGTTTGCCTCTGACTACTGCGCTTCTGCCCCACCCCACCCTTCACACCAGGCCTACGGCTCTGAGGTCTTCCTGTACGCCAGTGTGGGTTCTGGGCTCATGAGGTGTGTGCAGCTGGGGATGCCTCACGTCCAGGTACGTTGGACTGAGGCTTCTTCCTGGCTCTCTTGGGGACCCTGTGGCCGCACCGCAAATTTCTATGGAAATTTGCCCCCGTGGTTCCATTCAGGTAGGCAGCACCGCCTCCCATTAATAGTTGAGGAAACTGAGGCTCAAGGAGAATTCTTGCCCAAGATCAGGTAGCCTGTCAGCAGTGGCAGGACTGCTCCACTCGTCCTGTGGCCCTGCTGGTCCCTCTGCTCACCAGGTCTTAGTTCTTTCACCTGCAGACTTGGTCTCTTGGCACAGCAGGCTCCTTCCCCAGTTCCCAGCCCATGGGCTCCACCTAGGCCTGGACATCTGCCTTCTGCACTGGCCGTGCCACGGTGGGTAGGGAGAGAGTTTCTTCGGCACTCACTCCCAATCTTGTGGCTGCACCCTGTCAACTTGGAGCCCTGCCCACCTGGGGCGACAGGAGATGATTCTAAAATGGCTGGGGTAAGTTCTGAGAGAACCCAACATGGTTCAGTGGAAGAGCACTGGCTTTAGGGAGGAGGAGAAGCCCAAAGGACACCTACCAGGCCCTGGGCGTCCTACATGGGCGTCCCATCCTGTAACCCGCCACTAGTTTGCAGCATTATGTCTGTGTGCAGATGGGCGACTTGCTCAGGGGCCAATCAGTAGAGCAGAAATTTGGAAACAAGGTGGCCTGGTTCCCACTGTGCATTCTTTATGTCACCCTTGCCACTTCTACTACATCCTGCTGACTCTGGGTGGGAAGAGGAGCCGGGTTCTCATCCCAGATCCCTTTCCTGAGTCACGTCGGTAAGTAGTCTGGCTAGTACCTTCACCCTCCCTCTGGGGCTCAGGGTTCTGGGTAAGGGGGGGCTCTGTCAGATAAGACTTGTGGTGCATAGGGGAACTAGTCTGATTTCCAGAACCTCTAGGACTGCAGAACCTCTGAGATCTAATGATTCCCTTTCTATAATATGTGTTTTACTACATTCTCTGTATTATCCTGAATTCATGGTTTATATAATCCATCACATAAATTATTTAAAAATCCATATAATGCCTTGAGTGTATTATAAAGGAGAAGGAAAATTAATTTATAATAACGCATTTGATGCACATGTAATAGGTCAGACGTGATAGAGGACACAGAAGCGGCTTGCTGCTTCACTCCCACAGACTCTTGGGATGCTGCCACGGCACGCTTGCTCAAGGGGATCCAAATGACTGAGACATCCCAAGTGACAGTGCTTAAGATGGGTTTTCCCGCACAGAAAACTCTCAGTTAAGTTGCAAACAAAACCAAGTATAATTTTCTTTTGATGTAGTCCTAGAAAACTTAGCACATACTAACACTGGTTTAAAAAAAAAAAAAAGGAATTAGTGCTTTTTCTGAAATCAGAGTTAAGTGCTGACTCAGAAAATTGAAAATGAGTTGTCTGTCTACATGTGTTTGGAGGGACCTGCGAACAAATTTTCATTGTGCGGCTTGTCCTGCCTACTGCAAGGGGGGTAGTGGGACTCAGTGGACCTCTGTTTCCAGGCTGTCCCTGTGGAGAACCTGTCCAGGCTGACCTGCCATTTCAAGGTTGACTCTAGAACATCAGAGAACATATATTTGAAGTCATGTGTAAGGCAGGCACTGAGCTGGGACAAGAACCCAGACACCCAAAGTCTAGGCCAGGTTCTTCCCACTGACCTGAGTGAACTCATGGAGGGCCAAGCTTTCCCAGGAACTTCAAAGCTGCCACGGAAGGTATTCTCCTGATTCAGATGGGACTGGGCCAAGCTGCTGCTATTTCTACTACCACTCTCTGCTGCAGCCCTTCCTAGCTCTGCTAGGTGAGGAGCCCCAGAGCCCTCTGCACCTATTGTCTCTCTGGTCCCTCCCTGTCCCTCAGGCAGTCATGCACGGATAGCCACTCCCCATTCTACAGATGAAGAAAGTGAGGCTTGGGGAAGGGAAATGATCTGTCTGAATCTGTGTACAGAAGCAACACGGCCAGGTCTCTCAGGTCTCCCGGCTTTCTTGAGCCCTGTGGCCTTGGAATCCCCTGGCAGACAGAGCTCATGGCCCTGCAGAGAAAGGGCCTCTCTCCTGGTGAAGGACTGTGCAGAACAACCAACATGGCACGTTCTGGAAGAGGAGACGGAGGCCCACAAAAGTCCTGGGCCTGATGGGGGTCACACAATCAGAGAGTGGCAAGCCAGGACCAGAGTCAAACCTCCTGCATCCCAGCCCGGGCGAACAGAACCTGGGCTCCATCCCTGGAGCACTGCTGAGATCTAGCAGGAGCTGAGCCTGGGGCAGCTGATCACGGATTCCTGAATGCTGGCACGTGTTCTGAGAAGCAGAGATCATGGGGCTGCACACATCTGCTGCCCACGGGACTGGCGGACTGGGGGACACTGTGGCAGGGAAGTGTCTGAAGGGGGCATCAAGTATTGTGGTGCAGCAACCACCAAGGGTGTGACCAAGGAGGTGGGCCAGGTGTAGACAGACAGCCAGGGCTCCCCAGAGCTCCAGGTGAGGCCAGCTCCCTCCCTCTTCCCCTGCAACCAGAGGACAAGTGGCTCCAAATGTCAAGGAAAGGGTGTGTGTGGACTCGATTAAACACCCCCGAGGTCTTTCCCATTTTACATGGGAGCTCGGTGAGGGAGTCTGCTGACACAACAGCAGAGCAGCCATGTTTCTTTTCCTGTTATTGCAGCAATTCATTCTCAAGCAGGAAACTAGACTTCTGACAGCACCAGAGATCACTGTTATTATTCTTATCACACCCACCCACTCCCACACTTGCACACACACACACACACACACACACACACAGAGGAATAGTCCAGGGAGCACTCTGTTATATTCTTAGCCCTTTTGATTTTGATACAGGGCCTTGCTAAGTTGTCCACATTGGACCTGAACTTGTGATCCTCTTGCCTCAGCCTCCTGAGTAGCAGAGATTACAGCAGGTACCACTGTGCCCAGCTTGTTATTATTAGTATTTTTCAATGCATAACTAACTCAGGTGAGGACAAGAGGGGCAGGCTGTGAGAGCTTGCTGGGCGCAGGGACATCTCTGTGTGAGGGCCTTGGGCTGGCACGTAGAGCAGCAGGCTCCTGACTACTCCGGAGAAACTGCAGGCCAGCTTCCCTGATTGGGAGGCATGGCCCAGGAGGTGACTCGGGCTTTGAAATGGCGCCTTCCACATTAATAACCAACAGGCAAAGATGAGCAAGGAGCAGCCAGAGCCAGGGGTCTGATCAACAGTGACTTGCTTACAAACTGGGCTCCCAAGTGTCTTCCTCAGGCTTGATAATTTGCTTTAACAACTTGTATTTATTCTAAAGGATACAGATGAATCCCCAAATGAAGAGGCACCTAGGGCAGGGTCCAGAAAGTTCACACGGGTTTCTGTCCCAGTTGAGCAGGGTGCATCAGACCCGGGCATGGGGATGCAATTCGGTCCTTGGCTCTGAAGCTCCCTGATCCCTTCCTTCTCCGAGGTCAGGTGTGGGGCTGAGAGTTCCTGAAGCTGCTTTCAGCTCCTACCACCATCTGGCTCAGTCATTTAGAGAAAGACACTCTCATTGCTCCCAGGGCTCCTAGTGGCTCTCCTGTCAGGAACGGGGGACTAAGATCACACACTGCAACAGAAGATGTTCCAGTCACCTTGCCACTCAGGAAGCTTCAGGGGTATGAGAACTGAGCTCTCCTTGTGTCAGCAGGCTGTGTGACAGTGTGCAGAGACCACGCTGGGGGAAGAGCCCCCCACTCTCTGGAGAGACGTGTCACCGTCGGCAGCAGGAGTACAGGATTGGAGGCGACTCCTCTTGCTCATGTTCCTAGGTGAAGGAGGACTGGTATGCTCAGTGACTATTCTGAGTGCACCAGGGCACCTCGGGAAGTAAGGAAAGGCATGCACCGCTTTTTCAGTTTCCTCACAGAATTTTACTGTACTTGCTCCCAGCAATGCTCACAGTGACAACGCTAGCCAGTGAATGAGAATCTACACCAGATCAGAAAATGGGCACAAAGCCACAAGCCATTAGAGCAGGAAGGTCCTGTAGAGATCCACATCCCAGTCGACCTTCCAAAGGTCACACAGTGAGTCAGCGGCTGAGTCACACAAAAGCACACGGAAGCAGCGGCCTTTATGAGGTTCCTAAGCCATGAACTGATGCCCGATAAGGGGATAAGTTATAGGAGGGGAGGTAAACTGAGTGACTCTGGGTGTCCCGGAACAGCCTGTCAGCACTGTCCCCTGCCGGGGCTGGCTGCCTTTGACTAGAGGGAGTTGTGCTCCAGCCGAAAACACAGGCGGAGGAAGACAGAGTGTGGCGCTTGCTGGAGTTGTTACTGGCAAGCAGGTCAAGTCGGCTACAAGGCAGAGCACTGACCCTGAGGCCCACGTCCTTGGTCATTCTCCTTCGAGGGATCAGAACCTAGCTGTGAGCCAAGCTCACTGTCTGCAGGGCCCTGGTCCCCAAAGTGAGGGGACTAACAGGGCTGAGGATGCAAGCAGAGCTCGTGACACGAGAGCGTGCCAGCCCTCTCTGACTGTGGAGACAGCACCGAGCAGCAGAAAAGCTACGACTGGAAGTCCTAACCTTGAGTTCCCATTCTCCCGAAGCTTCTGGCAGGTACATCCCTTTTTGGATCCCAGGGCCCTAACTGAATCAATGTGTCACAGTAGCTGGCCTGCCTACAAACAGGAAATGAAAGCCAAATTGTAAATGCTTCGGAGTTCCTGGAAGTACTCCCTTAGCCCAATAAGGTCTTCCTGTAGGCCTGGGGAGGCAGTACCCCACTCAGCTGTGTGGTTGGTAGGAGCCTTTCCTCAAGCGAGGCGGGCAAGGGCTATCTGAGAATTAGCCTGGTGGAAAACAAAAAGCCCAGGCTTCAGAGAGAAACCCTAGATAGCGCTATTGCCATGAGTGTCATCTTTATCATCCACTAGGCCAAAGAAGCCCTGAGCTCCTTCCTGAGCCTGTGCACCAACCTTGGAGAGATGGGCCACATGGTCTGTGGGCCATGCTCTGTGACAGTGGGGCAGCAGTGACCACGCAGCCACCACAGCAAGGCTGCAGCACTCTGTCTCCTGACAGGGGCTCCCCAGAACCAGCCTGCACCTAGCCTCCTTCCCATTCACTCAGAAGAGCGGGGCATCGGTACCAGACAGCCCCCTCCCTGCCCCAAGACAACCTCCAGCTGTCAGTTTCCGCTGAAAAAGCCCGGGGTGAGCCAGGGATCGAATGTCTCCATCCACTGGAGGATTCCGGATCCCAGAACCTCCTCTGGGACCCACAAGACCCACAAGATAGTGTTGTGCTCCTTTCCTCCACCCAGGGAATTGAAATTGCCAGCCTCCATGACTGTTATTTATCTGATTGTTTTACCTGCTAAATTGACTTTAGGTTCTCCAGGTTGGGCCTGAAGTTGAAGAATAAATATTCCAAACTCAATGCCCCAAGAAGTTGGATTCTGTGAGTATCAGCAAAAATGTCAGAAAAACAAATCTTTTCTACCTAACATGTAGAAATTAGGTCCAAAAACATTACTCTATACTCAGCCTCTAGAATAATGTTAAGAATCCTGGATCAACAATGGGTTTTACAGAAGAGAGCCAGAAAGGAACAAAAGAAATCATACCGAAGTCTGGCCCTCTACCCCTCTTTAGCACACAGATGATATAAGCCATGTGAACAAGTGTGTCCTGGCATTGGGTTTCAGCTAATTCTGTGCTGTGGGCTTACAGGAAGTTGCTTTCCTCGCTGAGCCCTGGCTTCCAGTCTAAAGAGCAGGGTTGGGATCTGTGATGTCTCTGAGGGTTGTGGTGAGAGCCAGCCAAGAGGGGCTGGGGATTTAGCTCAGTGGTGGAGCACTTGCCTAGCAAGTGCAAGGTGCTGAGTTCTATCCCCAGCACCCCCTCCCACAAAATAGAGTCAGGAGCACTGGTGTTAAGCGGGGCAGACAAAGTTTGCTTTCTGAGTGTCTCATGTCTCCCAGGTGTGGAAGCTGCAGGCGGAGCCCATATCAGAACCTGTCCACAGATGGAGGAGAGGAGGGAAAATCAAGGCAAGAGCCAGCCTGGGAGACACCAAGTCTTAGGAAGGACATCTGAAGAGTGGACCCTAGAAGGCCCGAGAACCGGATTTCTGCTGCAGAACCAGACCCACCTGTAGGGGATGAAGGAGTGAGGCTGAGTATTTGAGACACCAGGCACCATCTGGGCTCGAATCCTTCCCTCAGCTTCAGAAGGTGGACCTCAAGACCCCATGTGACAAACAACTGTCACCTATACAATTTACACACTTGTAAGATCATACGAAGTTGAAAAGCCATCACAACAATGCTGCCTTCTGGAAGTGGACTGTGCATATGCCTGAGCCTTCCAGTGCTGAGGAGGCTTCCTGTCAGAAGTGGCAGTGGGTACTGGGGACACACATGCGTAAAAACCTACTGAGTGGCATACTTCAGATCTGTGCGTGGCAGTGGTAGGTTTACACCTCAGCCGAAGAAACAGTGTACTCCTCAGTGGGCCCCAAGTTCTGTCATTGGTGCACAGGAGGCCACGGTGACTCCTCATGCAGTTTTCAAATCAGGCCACACTCACACCGCATCCACACTCTGAGGACACATCCAATCCACAGGGGATGGAGGAGGCCGGCTGCAGAACCTGACACTGAGAAGTTACTTTCCCCATGATGGGTCACAGCTATCTCCTGGAAATGAGGGTTACATTAACTGATTTACTTGTGATGCAATAGTGAATTTAACAAAACAACTAGTAGTTTTTATTTAATTTAAGCACTTACTTTGAACGAATAAATTAACCCTTTTTTGGCCCCTTAACACAATAACTCCCACATTCAGGGTGGGTGGAGGCAGGGAGGTGAGCTCAGATAAGAAACATTAAACTCGGCTCACTTTATCATGAAGCTCAAAGCTTTTCGGTAGAAACAGGTTACTAAACTTCTGGGTGTCTACAATGCTCAGGCCCTGTGCTTACTGCTGAACACTGCAGAGGCCAAGATGCTTCCTTAGGACACACACCGTGTTCCCGGCACAAAGTCCACACACCACACACAACCCGGGAGGCACACCCACAGCATGGTCTCTGTTAACTTATGAAACTTTCCCAGGGTTTAAGCCGAGAGCCAACGTACCCATGTGTCAGGCCAATAGATGTCTGAGCACCACCTGCCTTTTGCCAGGAGCCCCACCTCTCGCAACTTCCCTCTTTCGTTGGGGGTGGTAGCAGCAGCAATAATGACAGCAATGTAACTCACAGATATGAATACAGAGGGATTGCAGCGTGCCAGGCCGCCTGCAAACATCTCACCTTCCAGCTCATTTCAATGAAAAAGCAATGCTAAATGCCCCCACTTTCTAGATAAGGACATGGAGGCACAGAAAATTTAAATTACTCAAGCGTTCCTCAGAATGCGGCAGAAAGAGGGCTTAAACTGAGCACTCCAACTCCAAGCCCTGGTCCTTACCCACTATCTACACCAAGGTAAGATCCCAGCCACTCGCAGGACGGTGTCTGCAGCGATCAAGACCCCCAAGACAGGAAGGCCTCAGTCCTCCCTCTAAAGCTCCCGCTGCAAATGCCTGAGAGAAGCTGCGCATAGTGTTGCTTCCCTGCTTTAGCCGCTGGCTCAGAGGTTTTAGCCAGCTCCCCCTGTGTTCCCATCATCCGTACCAAGTATCAAGCACACCCCACATCTTGCAGGTTGGTATTTTCACGGCACGAGCCCCTGCCCTTCCAGTTTCACTTCTGGCCTCTTTCCTACCTGCAGCCGGGTCTCCAGACGCGTACACTTTGCACTTTCCCGGCATGTATGAGCTCCCCCATGCCCTCCATCTCTGGTCTCTGCCAAGGCAGCTCCTCTGCCTGGGACGCCCACTCGCACCTCTGCCTCCTGGAGTCCTCCCCCTCAGCCCTCCAGCTCGAGTGTCACCACTTCGGCACAGCCTCCCTTGGTGGCCCAGATGGGCAGAGTTACCCATTTCCTTCTGGGTTCCCCAAGTACCCTGCAGGTCCCTTTTATCAGAGCGCTTCCTGTGATACATTAGAGTTAGCTGTTTGTGGATCCGTCTACCCAAAATACTAAGTACCTTGATGGGGAGGACTCCATTCACTTCTTACCTATTCTGCCCAGCCAGTTTCTTACACTATTTAGTAAACACTTGTTAAACAAGAATAAATTGTCAGCCGTTCCCTCTCATCTCTGGCAAATGTGTTCTAAAACACAGAGTAGGACAGCTGGTGCAGACCACAGCTGTAGGAGCTTGAAGGTACAAACCTACGTCCCGCACACGGCCAGAGACACAAACTCATTCTTCTCCTTCCTATTGCTCACATCACTCTAAACCCAGAGGCAGGCAGCAGGGTTCTTTGAGTGTCCCTGTCACGTCACTCAATGCACTAAGATGCCAGAGAACTCAAGGTGCTGGGGCCTGGGTGGAACAAGAGAGGGTTTGGGCCATAGGCCAGGACCAAGCCCTGCTTACCTCCTTCTTGGGAATTCATGATGTTCAGGGCAAACAGCATTGCATTGGAGAATGTGGTCGCTTCTTCCTTACTGGCAAAGTTTAATCCGTAGACCTGGCGGGCGTCTCGCCACTGGTGGAAGGTTGGTGTTGCCTGATTGTACTTCAGCCCTTTCACGATTGAATAATTGATCACAACCTGGAGGAGAAAAGAGAGAGAAATGTGTGTAAATAAGTAAAATGTAAGTGAGCTGGTAGGAGCTGTGATGGGCCAAGGAAATCGTATCCCTCAGACAACAGGGGGTTGGGGTTGGGGTTTGAAGGAAGGGAGGACAAGCACATTTTCAGACCCAAATCTATAGTGCAGAGGGGGTTTGAGAAACTTGTGATTTCACGTAACGCATGATGCTGCGTGGTCACAACCTCCAAGATGTGAAGGCCGGAGATGAGTCGGCTTTCCTGGGTTCTAGCTCAGCCCTGCTGCTTGTCCAGGCCGTTCCTCTGGGGCTCACTTTCTCGGATCACAAAACGAGCATAGTAATTTGGGTTTTGCTGACCTCACAGCAGTGCTGTGAGGGGCGCGTTGCAACACATTCCTTATCTACTCCTTCCTTGTGGCTTGTCTTCTAGATGTGGGACTCCTTAAGGGCACACTCTTGTGATGCATATTCCGCCTCCAATAAGCCCTGCATAATGCATAGCATTTATAAATGCTCACACCTGTCATTCTAGCACTCTGAGAGACAGAGGCAGGAGGCTCGCAAGTTCCAGATTAGCCTGGGTAACTTAGGGAGACCCTATCTCAAAGTCAGAAAGAGGGCTAGAATGTAACTCAGCGCAAAGGCTCTAGGATCAGTCCTTAGTACCATGCACAAAGAAAGTTATTAGCTACAAGGATAACTTGGAAAAGTTAATATGCTACACAAATATGTAGCATTAGTACTATTTTTATTATTAATCAAACAATTATCAACTGACTGCCAGAAGCAACACCAGCCCTGGCAGGGAAAGACAAGAAGACAGGACAGCAGCCAGACACCCAGGGGCTCACACAGTCAGAGACCCAACAGGAGGTCTGTCTGACCACTAAACTGCTCTTCTAGACACTTAAAAGAGAATTACTGATCAGCATGCATGAGGTCCTGGGTTTGATTCCCAGGCCAAAAAAACCAGCAGAGGCCAGAGAAGGTCCCGCAGGCTGGGGCCATCATCCTGCCACTCTAACCCTCGAGCTTGGAGTCACAGGGTCTGACATCATGGAACTTCCTAGTCCTCAGTTTTCTGGGCTGTGGAAAGGAAAGAATCTGATGTGGCTGCGGTACGGTCCCTCACAGTGTACCTCGAAGACTGGACCCTGCCTTGAAGACCTCACACAGGCCTTGGCCCACAGCAGGCTGCCAGTTGGCGCTACCTGGGACACAGTATGGGCTCTGCACATGGAGAAGGCGGGAGCATCTGGATGAGGTCAGGCTGGTTGTTAGGTGGGTGATGGACTGTTCCTGCAGGAGATACTTCTGAGGCTTCATGTAGCCTTGAGGCTCCAGGGCACTGTGATCCAAGGTTGGGGACAGCCCTCTCTGCGCTTCCCCCATCAGAAAGAGATCCAGAGGCCTAAGAGGGCGAGCAAGCAAGAGGGCATGTGTGCTAAATCAGCTAGAGATGCATTTGTTTTGCAATTTAATTGTTACACACTGACAGATGTTTTGGCCACCATCGCTACACAGGCACCTGTGTGGTTCTCTACTTCTCACTCTTTGTACTAGGAGTACAGATTCACCTGCGTACACGGATGAACCAAAATAACTGAGTGGAGATGATTAGGTTTAGTTCTGTGTCACTGGAAAAAGGGCTGGAGGCTTGGTGGAGTATATACATGAAAAGAACTGGAAAGTGACCCTGGTTAAAGCACAGATGTCCTCTTAGGATTGGAGAGGACATTAACAGTGGTAAAGAGACAAGAATGAGACAGATAAGAACCGGCTCCATTCTGCCCTGCCGAGTTCATACTAGAAGTTCTGTATTCAATGATTTTTGTTTTTGTACTTTTAGTGGACATTAGCAAATTGGAACAAGCCAAAGGAAAATGTTTTAAATGGGAAAAAGTCTGGAACTCACTTCATATCAAGAGTGGCTGAGAGCTAACAAAGCAAAGGAAAAGAAGATTCTTTGATATGTCACCACTATGATCTCCAGCTACATGAGGGGTGTTCAGGGAATGAGATTTAGAATCTGGTGATGTGAAATCTCTGGCTGACTAGGTTCTGGGAGGAGGCCAGCGCCTGTCAGGAATATGGAAAAGTGTGGCTAGTAGAATCATTGGAAGGAACTCAAAGGAACCTTCAAGGTCATGCAATTCTAGCCTCTCCTTTTACAACTGAGAAATTGAGCCTAGGGAGAGCGAACGACTTAGAAAGTTACATAGCCAGTCAGTTAATGGGAGAACTGGGTTTAGAATCCAAGTCTAGCACTTACAGCTCTGTCCTACTTCTGCCGGCAGTAGAATGGGTTGAAATCCTTCTTCCTACAATCTCTAGCTGTAGCCCTGGAGCCTCACTGGTTGATTCTGGTGTGGGAGGTTTTAGGGTGTTAGATTTTGAGAATGGAGTGGCACCCTCCTAAGGGACACATCCTCACTCTGCAAGTTCTCTGGGCTCTTTGCCATGTGCACCGCCCTCTGCCCACACACTCCTGGGCCTGCCACTCTGCCTGTCTGTGCCCGAAGTCTGGTGCTACCGACCAAGTCCTGCCAGCTGCTATTTACACTCCACCCCCCAACAGCCCACAACTGCTCTGAAGACAGCTATGCTGCTAGGTCCAAGGACTGCTCAGAGGGCTCTGAGCCAGAGTTCTAGGTTAATATCCTGGTTTGCCTGTTTTTCAGTTGAGTAACACTGGACAAGGTACCTCAGTTTCCTCATCCGTAAAATAAAGATAACACTGTAAGTATTGTCACACTGACTATCCTTGTGTAGATGTATTTCTACAGGATATAGGGTATATTCCTCTAACTGGAGCCTCTAGGCGGACACAGCCATTTAAAAACTTATTTTCATTTTTACAACTTGAAAAAGTACTTAAAAAAAAGGACCTGTAAAAAAGGAGAGTCCAATGTGTCATGTGCCCACGTGGAGGGAGGCATCCTGTGTGAACTGTCAGAGAGCTCTGGGTGGCCAGGAGCTGCAATCAGCATTTGCCCAGAGGTTCTATCCCATCGTTTAGTCTGGTTAGGATGAATCACAGGATCTGACTGGACACTGGTGTTTCACTTCATGTCCACTTTTGGATATGGCACCTTCAACACCTTTCTTCCCCTGACCCTGCCCTGCAGGGAGAATGATGTTTCTGACCTCTGTCACCATCACTAACTTCTGTCTCTTCTTGAACTACAAAGCAGTGAATTTACATGGCACATATTCTGTTGTTTCTGGCTTCTTTCACTCAACACAAGGTCTATGAGATTCACCCATCTTATTGCATAAACCAGTTTTTAAATCTTTTTGATTGCTATATGTGTCCCATTTTAAAATCACAAATAACTTCTCCACTCTCTGTTGATGGGCATTCGGACAGTTCCTGGTTCTCCACTACTATGAACAGAATTGCTGTGAGTATGTTCACGCGTGTCTTTTAGTGAACACAGGCACTCACTTCTCTTGGGACATAACCCAGGAAGGGCTTATATGATACATGTGTATTTAGCTTAGTGGGATCACTCAGTTTTCCAAAGAGGCTGCACCAATTCACACTCCTACCAGCCATAAAGAGAGCTCAAGTTGCTTGACGACTCTTAGTGTTGTCAGTCTTTTTAACTTTAGCCCCTTGGTGTATACTTTACATTGCTAGATCACTGTACTTTACATTTGTATTTCTCTGAGGATCAACAATGCAGAGACCTTTCACACACTTATTGACTGTTTCTTATGTTCCACTCTATTGTTCAAGGTTTTTTTTTAGGGCGTGGTGGTGCTGGGGATCAAACTCAGGGCCTAGCAAGCACCCTACTGCTAAGCTACAGCCCCAACACCTGTGCAAGTTTTTTTTTAACCCAATTTTGAAAAGAAAGTATCTGTGTCTTTCTTACTGATTTATAGGATTTCTGTATATAATTTTTCATGAGTGCTTTGTCTTACTTATTTTTGCAAGAATTTAAGTGGCTGACAAGTTGAATGCTAAAAAGTGTATTTTTCTTTATAATTGTAAAATATGTAAAATATGAAGTAAAAATGTTTTGTAAAGAACATTTAATTAAATAAATCCACTGTCAAAGTAGCAGGAATAAAAAATCTTGTTATCATTTGTCAAAGCTTGCTCTCTCCTGGCGAAAAGAAATACCTTGAGTTCATTGAGTGGTATTTCTTTCCAGAATCTCAAAATATAATTTGCACGTATCATTTTGTTCTGGCTTCATACACTCTCCAGCTTCTTCTGTGGTGGTCCTCAGCTGCTTTTTCTTCCTCCCTTTGGGGTAAAAATTGCAAGGAAAACGTCTGTGGAAGAATGGAGGAGGCAAAGGGTGTTGCCGAGTTGAGTTGCTGTTATCTCTTCCCAGCAGAATGAAACCCCAAATCCTCCTCCTTCTGATTCTAGACTTGCCTGAAGAAGACGTATGATGGCCTCTCTGTTCCATCTGCCTCCAGCCCTCTTGGGAGAAAATACTAGAAAGCTGGCTGGTAAGGAAGTATGGGGAGTGTAGTTCGTGGCCTTCTAGGCTCCAGCCTTTTTCATCTCTGGCTGTGTCCATCACCATGAGCCTTGCATCGATGTTCCTGTGCTTTTCCAGCCTTCTGTGTTCACTCTCTTTTCCCACCATAACAAAGTACCTCAAAATCAATGGCTTAAAACAACAACAAAAAATGAGTGTCCAGTTATTATTGGACATCAAGATCTCAAAATGGCTCCTCGTGGGCTATCGGCCAACCTCAGCAAGGCCCTACTCCTCCTGGAGAGTCAGAGGGAAAACTTGATTTCTTCTCTTGAATGTCTTCTAGAGACAGCCCACATGGTTAACTCACAACTCTTTCTCCCATCTTCACACCAGGGGGCTGCATCTTCAAATCTCGCTCTGACTCCCTGTCTTATTTAATATATGTATTGTGAATACCCTCTCCCATTCTGTAGCTTGTGTTTTCTTCTCTTAAAGTTGTTTTTAAATGAAAAAAATTCTATTTTAATGAAGGTCAATATAATTTTTGTTCTTCCATAATGTTTCTTGTGTCCTATCTAACACTCTTTGCCTTCCCCAATATCATGAAGATTTTCCCTATATTTTCTTCTACAAACTTTACTGATTTTTTCCCTCTAGTTTGAAAGGGGGATCTTGTTATATTGCCCAGGCTGGTGTTAATCTCATGGGCTCAAGCAGTCCTCCCACTTCAGACTCCTGACTAGCTGGGACCACAGGCAGGATTCACTGTGCCCAGTCTGATTTTAATTCTCTTTCATTTGAGACTTGGGTTAAGCATATGGTCTGTTTTGGTCCATGTTTTTTTTTTTGGAGAGGGGTGTTGGGGATCGAACTCTGGGCCTTGTGCTTGCTAGCCAAGCGCTCTACCACTTGAGCTAAATCCCCAGCCCCTTGGTCAATGTTTTAGAGAAGAATGTATATTATATAGTTGCTGGCTGTACTTTCCACAAATACAAATTAGGTCAAGTTGGTTAACAATGTCATAACATTTTCGATGTCTTTCTTATTTATATCTGCTCGTTCAGTTCAATACTTGGAGGTAAAATTAGGATTTTCAAATATGGCTCTAAATTTGACTATCCCTCAGAACCTTTAGATTGGTCCACTTTTGCTTTACATTTTTGGAACACATTTTATTAGATACATACAAATTTAGGATTTCCCTCTCAATTGACCTTTTAATCATTAAAGAAGCCAGTCTTTCTTTTTAGTAATACATGTCTGAAGTTCTATTTTTTGAGGGCTCTGAGTAAAAAGAGTCAAGAGTCCTTTACATAAAAAGAAACTTGATGGTAAACTATCTTCCTGATCCTGTGTATTTACTGTGCTCCACAAACAACAGAATCTACAAGTTGGCAGACTTCTGAGGTACCGCCCAACCCAAATCTCTTCCTAAAGCCCATCTCATAATCTTACAAAAGACCGGGTAGCCTCATGGGCTCACAATGCTGCACACTGCATCCTTGAACAGTATGCTTATATATTACTCTACTTTTCATTGGTATAATGAAATCCCTAAAGAAGGCTAACTTTATAAAGCAAAGAGGTTTCTTCAGCTTACAGTTCTAGGGCATCATCAAGGGCCCACATCGGATAATGGCCTTCCTGCTAGCAAATTCCCAGGTTGTGTAGGGAGCATATGGGTGTGTCCTTTCTGTTCACTCCCTCTTGTAAAGCCACAAGGATTCAACCATGGGCTCCACTGTGATGGCATTATTTAGTCCTACTTGCCTCTCCAAAGCCCCACCTCTAAACACCGTCGTTGGGTTAATCCCTCCATTCCCCCAATACCTCACAATGGGGATTAAATTTCAACATATGACCCTGGGAGACATACGCAAAACTACATCCAAACCATGGCAGCTTGTAAAAAAGGTCTTCCTCTGACTGAGTTCAAATCTTCTTCATTATGTTGTCTATAGGGTATTACTATATCTGTTCTCTGGGGTACATAGAAAAAGTGGGGTTTTCCTCTGCATGGCAGCCCTTCGGAGATTTGAAAAATGTGGCTCTGCCCTCTTCAGTTTCTCTCTTCCCCAGTAAGTAGATCCTGTTACTCTTTCTGTTTCTCTGCATATGGCGCTGCTTTCAGAGCCCTCACCAGTCGGTGCCCACATCCTTGCAGATTCCAGCCTATGCCCCCCAAGTCTGGCCCTAACATTCTGGGCGTGGCACGGCCAGTGCAATGCAGAGCAGGACTGGGATGCCCCTTCTCCTGGACCTCACCTCTATTAACTCTGACGATTCACCTATTTCTATTCTCCTGCTATTCATTCACCGATCTCACCCATATTACTTCTGTTACTTCAGCTGTGAACTTACTAACATTTTTAGTGGCAACCACTCAGTCTCAACTAAAAATCCTTTAGCTTTTTCTCTATGTGAGATTCAGGTTAGACCTTGGCTACTAGAACCGTAACTTACCTGTCCTTTCTCCACAAATGAGCATCTGGTTTTATATCTACCTATTCAGCAATTTAAATGGGGATAGTCATTCTTGCACTTTTATCCTCACAGAGTTATTGGGAGAATGAAATAACAGATATGAAAAAGGCTCCATAGGACTGCAAGTTTGAGCCCAGCCTGGGATGTAGCTCAGTGCAAAGATTCTGCGTTCAATTCTCAGTACTGAGGAGAAAAAAAAAAAAAAAAAGAAAGAAAGAAAGAAAGAAAAAAGTGCTCCATAAACCATAAAGAATATTAATTACATATGACATCCCAGTTATTTACAGGACTAGGAATCTTTGCCCCCTAAAATGTTTGACTATTTTAAGACACTGATCCATAGTGACTGGAAACATGTGAGCAACAGTCTTTTTCTCCTGAAGTCCTCAAATTATTATGGATCATAGTGGTTCCCACTTCCTCTAATGCCTTTGTTAAAGATGAATGACTTTTATTTTCCTAGCCAACATGCCCCCATCCACTGCGGAAGACAGTCTCAACCATGGGCAAGGAGCGTGTCTCTTGAACATGCACTTCCAAGTGCAAGACTGCTATGGTGTGATTTAAAATGTCCCTCAAAAACCTCATTTTCCGGAAGGTGACTGGATCATGGGGATGCTATGGCACACCTGCTTTTAAAAGGGGGCTCCTGGCAGGAGGAGGTCCAGGGATCAGCTCCTTCCCTGGCTCCTCTCTCTGCTCCTGGCCATGAGCAGCTGGCCTCAACCCAGGCCCTTACATTCAGGCCATTTTTCCCCTTGCAGCCCCCTGGCCATGCATGGACTGAGACACCTGAAACTGGGAGCCAAAATAAACCTCTCCTCCTTAATTTGTGGGTGTCGGGTATTCTGATGATGGAAGCAACCAAGACAAAGGCTATGTTTGTTACTCCTTTGTCAGACCGCAGGAGATCTCTAAGTTAGAATCAACATGGCCCGTCCCTCCTTGCAAGGGGAAAAGGCCTCTTCTTCAACATGTGGCTTCCTCTGAAGTGGAAGTTAGGGTTGAGAACAGGTGCTTTCAGTCTGCTGCCCTTCCCGCCACACTGTGCTGCCTTCCCAGTATGCCTCAGAGGGTGACTAAGGGGCATGAAAGGAATGGAAAACTTGTCACAATAGAAGCAGTCACTTAGGGAACACCCACGATGATTCAGGAACTATGGCAAGCAAAGGGTGTAGGTCAAAGGCTCTCAACCAGGGCGATTCTACCTCACCCTTCGCCTCCTGCAGAGTGTTCTGGAAGTCTGTGAGATGTTTTGATGTCATCGTAATTGTGGCCAAGGATGCAATATATCCTGCATCGCAAGAGTGCAGATTTGGAACCAGTAAATTGGAAGGACAAGGAAGCAGGTTCTGACATGTTTCTAGAAAAACTTTCATACTGTGAAGGCCTGCCAACAAAGGACAGGGATACCTCTGGAGGCACTAAGAGCTCGGGTCAGACAGGGTTAGACTGTCTTAGATCAGGGGTCCCGAAAGGGGACGTCACTTTTAGCCAGAGAATGTGAAAATAATAGGGCTATTTTAGCCTATTGACTAGAAACCCATTCAATAAGTCACACTAAAAACAGAATCCAAGTTTCTGTTCTCTTTTCCAACTGCTAACACACGGATTCTTTCAGACACAACAGGTAGCCTGCTCCTCAGCTTAGCTGAAGTTTGACCAAGAAATGCCTCCTGGAGATGCCGCTCAAATAGTTTTTCATGAACACTGAAGCCACAGATCTGTTCATTAACTGCTAAAAATGCCCAGCTCAATCTGGAGGAGAGCACTGAAGCTCTCACCAAGGTCACAGTGGGTGAGCAGACAGCCTGTTTCTTCATTTCCTGAGTTTAGTTTCTGTCACGTCAGACTGCTTTGCCTTAGCGATGTGTGTGACATTCATGATGTGTGTGACATTCATGATGTGGTGGACATGGGTTGCTACCTTGGATTTGCACGGGGATTTCCCAAATGCATTCACGGACCATCTCTTCTGACTGACCCAAGATGGGGACAGAAATGATCCCAGTTTTCCAGTCATCTTGACTTTCTTCCAAAGTGAGATTTAGGCATTGATAAACTAAAAATCTTAATCTACCTTGCAGATGGGTATGTAAATACAGAATAAGACTAAAACATTTGTGCACTGTATCTTTCACAGTTTTTCTACATCTACTATTTCACTCTAGCCTGACAAGAACACAGTAGTAGAACAGGCAAAGTGTAGATTACCGTCTCCACACGACAGATGTGGAAATGTAACTTCAAAAGAGATAGTCTGCTTACAATTTCATAGCTTCGAGTACGAAGCCAGAGTGAGAATGTGCACACAGATCCCCTGATTCCAAAGACTGACCTCTTCCCCCAGGGTGGGCAGAGGAGGGGTGTGCAGGCCTGGGCACTCACCTGCTGATCCTGTAGCTTGACTCCAACGACTCTGAAGGTGTTGCTGGCAGTATTGTGGTAGATGTTGATCCGGCTGAATCCCTGCTGTCCAGGCTTGATTGGTACCCATTTCTTACTGGTGTCATCGTAGACCATCACGGAAGCCCGGGCTTGGCAAATACTCTGTTCACTGCAGAGCAAGAAAACACTGAAGTGTTAGCCTCAGCTGGTAAGGATGAAAGACAGCTTCACTCTTTTCTGAAACAAGTCAGTACCTACTTGACACAAAGCAAAGATCTGACGGCTAGAACTTCCAACCATCTGTGGAAGGGCTGCCCGGTGTAGTAATGAATTTTATTCTCCAAAGACAATGAGGAGTGGAGAGAAAGTTTTGTGCCAAACTTTGAATAGCCTGGGAAAGGCTCCCACCTTTGCTTTCAGGGTAAAAGGCACTTTAACAAGAGGGGAATTATTATAACTCACCAGCTGTGTATAATATTCTAGGCATTGCATTAAAACACCTATGCTTCACAACTAAAGTACCTACTGATGACCCATTTTTCTCATCTATAAAGATAAGAAAAGAGTGGCTCAGAGACTGGAAAAGATTTATACAAGTTCACACTGGTATTCTGTGATGAAATCCACGATTTCCAATCAGTTCTGTTGGACTCTATACATATGAAAGCATAGCATATGACAGAATATTTTTTGTTGTTGCAAAATCCAACAAAATGCTCAATTTATGGTAAGGCATTTGCTGAGCAAAGCACCTCATCCGTTCAGATGATGACAGAAAGCCAGAGAAGTAGCAGAAGGCCCTGGAGAGGTAAAATGCCATCACTAAAATTAATACATGCAACGCTTGCCACCATATCCAGAGGCAGTGCCTGAGAGCCTGTGGGCACTGCATTTTCGCACAAGCCCAACCACCCTGGATGTAGTCTCAGTCTCTAGTACATGAGGATCCCCAGAATTAAGAGTGGAAGGCACGGTTGTTAAAGGGAGACACACTGACAGTGGGGAGTGGGGTTATCAGTCATCTAAAGATAATGACAAACTGGAAGCAAAGTTCAAAATCCAACAATTCAGGAGCAGTGATATAGAAGCAAAGTGTATACAATGAATAATCATAACAACAAAGCCAGGTAGTCAAGAAAAAGCCAAATTATGTTCACTTTAGTAACTTGAAGGAGCAGGGAACTGAAATATTTGGAAAAGATCCCTGGCCCAGCTCTGTGGTTACTGGGTGACAGAAAGAGTATTTTTTTCTGATTCACCTCAGTGACTTGGAAACCTGAACTTGGCCAGGGTCGAGGGATCCTGAGGATTCCAGAGGTGCTTCAGGGACTGCGGGTGCTCCAGTGTACAGATCAACACAAACTGACAATACATCTATGTAGAGCGCCATACAGGCCTCACCCTCCTCCCACATCAGACGGACTCCTATGCACACTTCCTGGTTGTTACGCACCAGTGCCAGGTCTCAAACCTGTTCTCAATGCCTAGCTGCTGAGTGTTGCCCTTGGCACGGCAACCCAGCTCTGGGACTGGGCTGAATAGGCTCAGGCAGGCTGTCACTGGTCTCCGTACTGCGTGGTAGGCTCGGGTTCACTGGCAGCTGCACCAGGAGAGAGCTGCCAGGACTCTGGTCTACAGAGACCAACACAGCTGTGTTGTATCTTTCTGTTGTACAACTTGTCTCACATCTCACAAACACTCAAGGGACAGCACTTGTTGCTTCTGTATTCCAGGGCCTGGAATGCTGTATATTCTTAACTTTAAATTTGCATTAGTCTATGTTTGCAGTACATAATGGTTACACTCCTTGTGTGGAGTTGGGTCCTGTACATACACACCTTTTTTCATCCCCTTTTCCTCTTCTCTCTCCATTTCTTGATCCTCTTCTCATTTGAGAAAGATCTATTTTCCTTCTTCCTATTGTCTATACTTTAGAAATTTTGCTCTTTATTTATAATTTGGGTTTCTCATACTTGGATAGAAGGAGTTGCTCTTCTCCTGTCTCAGGTCAAGAAGTCTAATAGAAAGCGTGTAAGCTGTGCACACAGTCAGTCAGACTTCGGTTCAAATCATCCCAACATAAACTAATCATATATTGAGTTATGTGTTAAGCCTTGTCACTGCTCTTGACACCCTGCTGCTCACTGTGATGATGGTTCCAGGGATGTGTTCCAGATACTTCTCCAGAGCTGGAGAGATCCCGAGATGCACTATAGTGTCAGCCAATCAGACATGATTTTATTAAATTGCAGGGATCCGAGTTGGAAGCCCAGCTCCGCCACTTCCTGCCCTGTGACCAGGAAGTCCTAGTGATGATTCAAGGGCCAGAGGGTGGGTATGTACAAATGTACCATGTGATAGGGCGATGCCATGGAAGTGTGCCCTTCAGCTTCCCTCAGGAGAACCTGTTTTGGGGTAGGGCTGACCAATGGTCCCTCGCATGAGCACTGAGGTGGTGTACCTGCCTGGCTGCACCCAGCTAGTGACCAGACATGGCAGGGATACATCAACTAACTGCCCAGCCAGGGGCCCTTCCACCGGGGAAGCCTGCCCTCTCTCCTTGGGCAGACTTCATGCCTGTATCATGACCTGAGACTCTCCCGGCCTCCTCTACTGAGGTTTCCCTAGTAAGTCTTTCACGTGCAACTTGTCTGTCTCAGCATCTGCTTTTTGGGAGACCTGAAATAAACGCTCTGCTACAGTGCAGGTCCCATGAAGGCAGGAAGGAGCTTGTCGGTCCCATTGTCCACTCTGCTCTGGGACCCAGCACACAGCAGGTGCCTAACGAATGCTCACTGAGGTTCCCAGAGCTGAAAAGAAGCCTGGATGATCTAGTCCTCCCACACGTTCAATAAAGCAGCTCTGATGACAGCACTGAGGCTTTGAGCGACAAGAAACAGAACTGACCATTCTCCCAAGGGGCCCACTAGTGGCCAACTGTTTTGAGTGGCGCTCTGCTCACTGCTGCCCAGCGGGTGTGGATGGCTGATGACAATTCACTGGGCAACTGGAACAGAAATCTTGGCCGTTCCATAAATTATCCATACGACAAAGCTACCAGGTCTCTCCTGGCCCAGGAGCTCTCTCCAGTGAGTCTCCAGTCTGTCACAGTCACTTTTGGTGCTGGGTCCTAAAAGTGGGTGTGATATTTTAGCTTTAGCCTGGCAAACAGATGCCAAGCTACCTTTAGACAAGAATCAGAGGAGTAGGGCAATTCTGGCCCACAGGGCGCTCACAGTCAGTCAGGAAGTCAGACAAATTAATTACAAAACTCATTCAGCCAGGAGGGGTTGGGGGAGATGGGAGACTTTCTGAAGGAAATGCTGTGTGGGCTTAAAGACAAAGACGTTCAACCCTTAGACAATTCAGGAAGCGGATGTGGGACCTCAGGGGAGGAGACGGCAGGCTGAGTAGAGGCAGAGGCCAGAACCACGAGGTAGGTGGAGAGCCGCAGACCCCTAGAGGGCCAGGCCAATGGGAGGTAGCAACATGCCTTTCGGTGGTTCGGTGGAGTTAGGAACAGAGACGGATAAATAAAGTGCTTTGTACCAGGCTACCACCTACTAGATGCTTAAACACCAATAACTATTTTAGTTACTGCAATAAGAGCCACAAGTTCCTTTTTTTTTTTTTTTTGGCTGTTGTTTTTAACACTTTAGGTTCAAATTAAATTTGTGGTTAACCAAAACCCCTACGGTTTTTTCCCTTCTTTCTGAATAGTATGTTTGTCTCTGCTCATTTTATTGCCATGAACAAAACCTAAATGCAAGAATATACACATTTATTCTACATGATTTGTCTTGCTAACTTGGGCTCATTGTCCCTTTAGGTTTTTGGTTAGTTTTAATAAAATCTGCATTGCTATCCAGCTTGGTCATTTTCTCTGAGTTCTGTATGTTCAACTGTCTTTCAGTATCTCCACTTGAATGAATACTCAAACTCTGAACCACACACACACTCAACAGGCATCACACACTCATGTCCAAGTCAGTTATCCTTTGAGGAAATTAGATAGTTTCTCTTTAACAACATTATTTGCTACATAAATGAATGAGCTACTTTTAAAAACACATTCATTAAAAATTACCTTTGCTGAATAAAAAAGACTGTTTCTTCTTCCTTCCCAACAGGCCCTACACAATTCAGGCTGGTGTGGACATGTGTAGAGCGCCGCCATGTCTCGGCTCTGATGAAAACAGTGACGCCAGAAAGGAAAGGAAGGTTGGGTCCTGGGAGGTCCTATAGTCTTTTTTTTTTTTAATTTGCTTTTTAAAAATATATATTTTTATTAGTACTTACTAATTTAATAATGTATTTGGTCTCAATGAAGTATTTTCATACATGCACAAAGCATTTGTTCGTATCTATTCCCTATAACCTCTTGTCAGCCCCCCACCTTCTCTTCCTCTTGCCTTATAGTCTTCCTTCCACTTTGGTGCCTTTATAAAAGATTCCATGGCTGGCCACGGTGGTGCATGCCTGTAATCCCAGTACTCAGGAGGCTGAGGCGGGAGGACTGCCATGAGTTTAAGGCCAGCCTGGACTACATAGTAAGTTCAAGGCCAGTCTGAACTACATAGTGAGACCCTATCTCAAAAAAAAAAAATATATATATATATGTGTGTGTGTGTGTGTATGTGTGTGTGTGTATACATATACACACGTATATGAGTCCATGTCTTAGTGAAACTATGCACTACTTGTCTTTCGGAGTCTGGCTTATTTTGCTTAATATGATGATCTCTAGTTCTACCCATTTTCCCACAAATGACATAATTTTGTTCTGCTTTATGGCTAAATAGTACAGCACATTTTCTTTATCCATCTGTCCACTGATAGGGACCTCGGCTGGTTCCCTATACTGTGTACCATGAGTTGTGCTGCAATGAACACAGATGTGCAGGTAACCCTCTAGTGTGCTGGCTCTAATCCCTCAGGTATACACCGAAGGGTGCCATAGCTGGGTTGCATGGTAGCTCCACTTTTAGTGTTTTGAGGAACCTCCATACTGATTTCCATCGTGGCTGTGCTGGTTTACATTCCTGCCACCAGAGTAGAAGAGCTCCTCTTTCCCCACAGCCTCACCAACATTTATTCCTTTTCATATTCTTCATAGCCTGGGCTTCTTTCATTTGATGAAAATGACCAAGTGATTAGTGTACATGTGTTGGGGAGAGGAGGTCAGTCACATGCTTGGTTTGGTTGGGTTAGTATGTCGCTAAAGACCAGGCTGATGGATGTTTTTCCTGCAGGAGCTCTTAGGCTCCTCTGACCAGAGCTCCTCTCTGACGAGAAGGCTCTTTTAGAACAAGCTGCCTAATTCTAGTGTCATCTTAGGCTTTTGTACAGGTATCTGTGTGCCTGTAAAAATTCCAGACTGGCTTCTTTCCTTGTGGCACTGAGACAAACTCCCCAGAAGGCTTCAGACTGTACTTCCATCAGCTTGGAGGACAGACGCGTGGGACTCTGGAACTCAGCTTCCTCATCTGTACTTGAGGACCTCCTGTGACCTCAGAGGTCCCCAGACAAGTGGGAGTATGGACTGAGCTCTGGGCGGGGGGGAGCCCCACAACAGGCCAGGTGTGTGAGGGAAGAAGGGAGAAGGCACAGTCTCTGTCCTGCGGTTGGTTGGCAGTTAGCTTTGTAGACCACAGGCCACTTTTGACTAACTGTTGAAATCTCTCATTTCAAGGGAGTAAAGGCAAAACACATCCCACACTTTCTGAACATAATTCTGCAACCTCATTATGGATATTCCTGACCTCTATGTACAAAATCACTGATGCACTTGGAGATAAAAGGCATCTACAGGAAGACACTCACAGCCCCCCCACAGCACCTGCAGTTGGCCTCCAAGTCTCTCACTGTCTGATCCTTCTGGAAAAGTGCAGGTCCCAGGTCCTCCTGGTACTACAGTGAGACTCTGGCACTCCTGCATGGCCAGGAACAAGGTTGTTGTGTTTCTCACAGGCAGACCTAGACACTGCAACTTGGGCCTGCCTGTTCCTGTGCACAGCTGGCTTCAAATCCCTTCTGCCTCAGGGATATCGCTTCAGGCACTTGCTACAAAAACCTGAAACATGTAAATCCATAAAGTAGGGACAAGCAGATGTCCACAGAGTGGTGCACGTCTGACACAGATGATGCTGGAAAATGGAGCTCCGGGGCTCAGCCTGGGAAATGCATGGCACCTGGAGCTAACAGGGAAGAGCCTGGCTCCTGCCGAGTGTGCTTGCTTGTCTCTACCACGGCACATCTCACTCTGTCTTGCTCCTCAGCATCCATCCCACCAGACTGTGAGCCCCTGGAAGGCAGGGACTCTGTTGTTTTCCCCTTGGTAAACCCAGCGCCCTGTATGCCGCAGACACTAATAACTGTTGAACAAAAATGCCTCTAGAACTGTGGGAAAAGTGCGCTTATAGTCGTGTGCTCATAGGAACGTTCCACTTACAATCCTGCCCTGCTTCTCAGAGAGAGTGCTGCCAGCTAGCAGCATCTGTTGCAGATTGCCATCAGGGTCCCCGTCTCGCCAAGGCCTGGGACAGGGTGTCGGGAAACCACAGCTCTGCGGGGGGCCCGCTGTGCAGGTGGAGGCTGCCAACACCATCTGCGGCCTCTGAACATACATCTTGGTCTGGCCGGGGGCGGGCCACACACCAATTCCTGGGGTCTCTGGGAAGGTACAGACTGCCCTCCTCTGTTCCTCCGTCGGCCTAAAGGCTGCGTTGCCTGGATCTCAGTGGAAAGAAGAGGATCAAGGCACCCACCTGCCCCAGACTTGCACAGTGGTCCTGCTCAGCCCCAATTCCCTGACTTGGTAGCTTCCTTTGGACACTACTCTGTTTGGCTTCCTGGGGGAAGAACAGTCAGCACTGACACCAGCACGCAGGACGGTCCCGGGCACACCAGGGAGAGGTGGCTGCCCTCCTGGGATCTCCATTTTTTCTTTAATCTCTTACCTTGAGGGACGCAGCTAATATGACCCGCTGTGAGCAGCCAGGAGCTTGTCCCAGCCCTTCCCCCAGCAGCTCCCTTCTGGCTCTCTGCTCTCCATCAAGCTGCGGCTGGTCTTTCTGTCTCCACTTCCGCACACTCCTTCACTCTCCACTGCGCCTGGCTCTGTCCCCATGCAACGGTAAAACAACTCGGAAGTGTGTGCTGGGCTCTCAGATCACTGGACCCCTCTCGGTGACTCGAGCACGCTGACGACAACCTTGTTTTGGAAAACCTCTCCTCCCTGACTCCTTGTCTGTATACTTTCCTGGCTCTCCGTTTATCTCTCAGTGCTTCCTTTTTAGCACCCTTTACAGGTTTTTCCCTACTCACCTAGCAAGGGTTCTTAAACTGGGCCCAAAGAAAGGCTTTAAAATGTTTAAGAGTCTTCTGAAATGATTTGCAAAAGTGAGTGTACGGATTTCTGGAAGTAGGCCTTTTCTGTGTTCTCAAATGGGTCCCTGCTCCAATACTGATTTGAAAGCCACCTTGTCTTGGTGTTTCTTGAACATGAAATTCTTAGAATTTCTTCCCTTCTCACTCTCTGCCCATAGTTCTCAGGCTGTGAGCACTGTAAGAATCAGGTAAGGTAATTATTAAAATCCAAACTCTCAGATCCCTGGGGGGCCGCTATTAGGACTTTTTTTTGGGAGGTGCTGGGGAGCGAACTCAGGGCCTTGTACTTACTAGGGAAGTGCTCTACCGCTGAGCTAAATCCCCAATGCCACTTTTTTTTTTTTCCTTTTTTTGAGAGAAGGTTTCGCTATGTAGCCCAGTCTGGCCTCATGGCAATCTTCCTGTTTCAGCCTTCCCAGTCCCGGGATTACAGGTACACACCACCACGCGCAGCTGGGACATACATTCTTGCTGTTTGTGATGCAGATGGTCCATGAAATAGTCTGGAGAAACAATGGCTTTCAGAGCTCTTCATGAGCTCTTCCATCTATGGCTATCTTTTACAGGGTCACCGATATACTGACAAACCCTACCTTGCTAAGCTCTGATGCTTACACTCTTTCTAAGCTATGGGACTGTATTTCTTACCAGATGGATGGATGTAGTTCAGATATCTCAGTACTCAATTTGCTCTAACAGAAAACCTAGTTTTCATTGTTTTCTGTTTCAGGGAATGGTAACGACACATACCCAAGGTCGCATCTGAAAACTGAAAGTCACTGCAGATTCTAATTCCTTTGTGTCTCACCAACAGGCCTTCATTTGACTTCTCAGCCATCCTTCGGGTCTGTTGCTTTCTCTCCCTCCTCGTTGCCAGTGTCCTTGCCCCTTGTTATTTCTCACCTATAATCCAACAGTCTTCCAGATGCTCCTCCTGCCTCCAGGTTCAAGTCTTGCAACCTCCAATTTACCTTGCACAGTGTCACCAGAAAGTGTCACCTTTCACAGTGTCGCCACACCTCTCTTTCCTTGTCTTGGTCAGAGGTTGTCTGGAGAATTAAAAGACCAACCAGGTGTAGCATGGGGAGTCCGGCCATGAAGAGCAGTGCCACTACCTTGCTCCGTCCACAGCTGACTGCAACTTGGGCTCACTCTCATGGAAACACTCATGGCACCGAACACATTTTCCTGCTCACGGTGGCTTCTCTGCCCTCGCTCATGTGGTCCCCTCTGCCTACAGTGATTTTCCACCCTAGCTGACCTGGTCATTCCTACTTATCTGTACACTTCAATGTTACCTTTTTTTTTTTTTTTTTTTTGGTATTAGGGATTAAAGTCATGGGTGCTCTACCAGAAAGCTACATCCCCAGCCCTTTAAAACTTTTTATTTTGAGATAGGGTCTTGCTGTGTTGCCCAGGATGGCCTTGAACTTGTGACCTCAGCCTCCAGAGTAGGCTGGCTGCAAGCTGCCACACCCAGCTCCATTGTCTTTTTTAGGATGCCTTCATTGAAGTCACACAGCCCTTCCCTGAGGCCCAGTATCACACCTGTGCCGAACAACAGGACAGCTTTTCCTGAAAGGTGCCACAAGAATTATCTACTGTACATCCCTCCGCTGCAGGGCTGGGCCATTTCCTCCAGATACGCTCTCCTACGAGCTGATCTGAAGGGCTGAGGCTGCAATTCCAGTCCAGGGATTTGCCTTCAGAGGTCCAGGACAACCGGCAGACTCCTGGGCTGGTCCCAAGGAACGTCTTTCCTCACACCCTGGTAGAAAGCTGGGTTTGGCAGCAAAAGCGCCCTCTGGCATCATCTGGGCCAATTAAAATGACTTCACTGGTGTTCAAGTAATTAGGATGAATGATTTTCCCAAGATGCTTTTTTCATTCCTATATCCACAGATTTGAAATCTTACTTTTCTCAAAACTCAGGTAAAGTGTCACTACCTTCAGAGAACACGTATCTGCTCATTTCCATTTATTTAACAACCACAAGAGTGAGGCAAGCTGTTTTGAATGTGAGAGGTCCGCCCTGAAGATTACAGTCTCACAGGGAAAATAGACGATTGCAAAATGGGTATGAAAGAGTGCCGAAGGAGGAACATTAGCAGTTCTTGCGGGAGTTCTCATCCATAAATCAGAGATAATGAAACTATCAGTGTTTTTCTACTCGATTAAAACCTAGGATAACTTGCAACTATCAAAATGGTCTTGGAGCCCAGTCTGTGAGCTCAGTAGGTGTCTCTGCCCTTGGCCACACGCCAAGGGCCTGTGTGTCCTGATCACTCCCAAGGGACATAGTGTTTACCTGTCCCCTAAGGCAGGGGCTTCTTGAGGGCAGGCCATGCTTGGGCCATCAGACCCCCATATTCCCCTGATATGGCCTGGTGCCCCACCACCAGAACTGGGTCTAGTAGCGGGCAAAGGACAAGCCATTAGGGTCTAAAGCCAGGCAGAAACCCAGGCTGTGAGGCCGTGTGTGAAGCCCCGATTCGCTTATTCAGCATATAAGCAACAAGAGTGAACTCTAAAAGTGGCTGAGACCACTAGTGAGGAAGCCTCTGGCCTGGCAGAGGCAAGACTCAGGGGCTAATAAAGCCTGTCTGGGGGCACCAGGGTGGGGAAGGCTGCTCTTCACCTGCCAAGACCAGGAGCTACAAGTAAGAGTCTCTCAGAAACACATTACCTGCTAGATTAGGGAACTCCTTGCAGGTCAGAGCCTGCAAAATTTTGCAGGTCAGAACCTGCAAGATTTTACAGGAGCTCAAAGCAACTGCCATGAGGTCACTATTCCATTTATTTCCACTTCACTTTAAGTGATGTGTTTGCTGTCACACTGGGAGAGACAGACACTGGCTGGGACCCTGTCTGAGGCTGAGGCTTCTACTTCCGGCCTCCTCCTCCTTCCGGCATGCTCACTCTCATGTCCACTCTCTCTGCTCCTCCCATTCCACTCTGACTGCCTCCCTTGGGAAATGTCTCTGTGAGCTCCCCTGCCACAGCGCTAGCCTGGCTCCTCTCTGACCACTGTCTTTGGTGGGGGACGGGGCAGGGGTGGTGACGGAAGGTCTGGCCAGCTGGTGTCAGAAAGTGAGACCTAGTGCAGCTAACGGTGCTGTTCTACACAGAGATGGGGAAATAGAAGATGCGCCCAGCCACCTGACTGGGGAAGTAAGGACAGGCTTTCTAAAATAAGGAGAATGATCTGCTCGACTATCTTTGAAATTAGGCAGATTAGATAAGACAGGAAACACATAATACAGCAATTTCCAAACATGATTAGCACCCATACCATCTTGAACCAGGAGAAGGCAGGTGAATAGCCAGTCCTTCCAGAGGAAGTCTTTGGGTGGAGCTAGCACAACGCTCTTTCTGTGTGCAGGTGTGCAGCCACCTTTACCTCTTGTTCTCTCGACCCCCAAGGAGAAAGATAAGGTGGCAGTCAACCCCCAGGCCTCCCTGTGGGGAATCTCTGTTCTGGGTCTTCGAGCCCTGTACGTTCCTCTGGCTGTCACACCTGTCACTTCTGGGGGGACCACTCACTGACCACCGCCTGAGAGCATGCTAACACCCACATCCTCTGGCCCCTCATGCTGCGAACCTTCTCTTCGACACTCTGGCCCTCCTTGCCACTGTCCCGAAGTGCTGTTTGTCCCTCTCTCCCCGACTAGATCATGAACCCCATGGGACAGGGTATTTTTGTTTCTTTTTTAAAAGTGTGGTTCATTTCTGTAGCTGGGACCCAGTGATCTCCCAGTACATATCTGAATAAGTGGTTGCTTTTAAGTTTGTTGAGTTTGCTGAGTGTTACATTTCTCAACCCTCAAAGATTTTTTTCAGAGGCGGAAGGGGACATGACTCTTGAGCTCTAAACAGCTCTGTTTTCTTTTTCTTTTCCTGCCCTCATTTTAAAAATAAGCCAAGGGGCTGGGGATTTAGCTCAGTGATTAGAGTGCTTGCCTCGCAAGCACAAGGGCCTGAGTTCGATCCCCAGCACCACCAAAAAATAAAAAATAAAAAATAAAAATAAGCCAAGAAAACACCCCATTTACTGAGAAATATATCTCCATGCTGACAGTGCTTAACAGAAATTCAACCATCTGTTGGCTATAAGCTGTAGTCTCTGTCCCCAGGTGGAAGACACACGTGCCACCAAGTCCTGTGTCTGAGGGGTGTGTAAGGTGCAACTTGGGCAGAGGGCAGAGGATCCTGGGGGCTGCTGTGAGGGAGAAGCCAGACTTTCCAAGAGGAGAGGAGGGAGTGAATCACCGGAGGCAAGAGAGGAATGTCAGGAAGGAAGGCACAAGGCTGGACGTTGGAGCACTGCCTCTTCCACGGTGACCACATCCCTTCTCAACACCCACTCCAGGGGAACAAGGCAAGTTCTCAGGCCACATTCTGACTCGGCAGTTGAGAAATCTGGAATCACAGTCTTGGCAGAGTTGACAAACACCCTGAAGCAATTTCTTTTAGATAATGAGATAGGCCGGGGGAAGGGGAGCCCCACCCAGCCTCTATGGCTAATAAGGAAGTGCCCTTCAAGGATAGCAGACTTACTTCTTTCTGTTGAGCAGGGTTGGGTTTTGTTTTTTTTTTCGGCTATATATATATATATATATATATTTTTTTTTTTTTTTGTGGTACTGGAGATTGAGCCCACGGATGCTCTACCACTGAGCTTCACCTCTGGCCCTTTTATTTTTTATTTTGAGACACAGTGTTGCTAAGTTGCCCAAGCTAGGCTCAAACTCACAATCCTTCTGCCCTTGCCTCCTAAGCAGCTGGGCTCTCAGCTGTGCGTCACCAGGCCCGGCTCTGCTCTACTTAGCAAAGCAGGAAACCTCAACTCCAAATTTTTCGTATTGTTTTGAAGCTGTTTTCCTTCCAGCTTTTTATTTTTGAAAATTTAAAAACCTACAGAAATGTACAATGTAAACCATTGTCCCTTTCATATAAATTTGCCCAGGTTAGAATTTTGCCATATTTCCCCCCCTGAATTATTTCAGAGTAAGTTCCAGACATAATACTTCAGTCCTAGGTTCTTGACTTGTTATTTCATTAAAATAAGAACACGCTATCTGTGGATGTGGTTAGGGGTAGAGCACTTGCTAGCATGTGTAAGGCCCTGGATTTGAGTTGCAGCACCACACAAAAAAAGAAAAGAAAACAAAAAAAAAACTGTCTCAGGAAAATAATAAAAAAGGTGTGGGGATGTGGCTCAGTGTGAAGGCTTTGGGTTCAATCTCTTCATATATATATATAAATATATATAAATATATGTATGTTCATATTCTGATGTATAATGAAAAAACCATTATTACACCAAAGAAAATCAATACTTTCCTAATAAATCTGATATACAGTCCACATTAAAAATTACTTTTCCCAAAAATATTTTTGCTATTTTGGTACCTGGCATCCACCCCTGTACTGCATGTAGTTGGGCTGTCTGCTTATTCTTTGGCTAAGATGTTAAGGGGCTTTATTCCCCTTCTGTTAATGACTTTGGCAAAGATCTCAGGCCCTTCGTCTTGCAGGCTATCCCTGAGGGCCTAAGGCATCACATCAAGCTGGGAATAACATTAGCTACCTTTGATTTGAGAGGCAAGAATTGGTGTGGGGGGCAGTCATCGGATCTCCCACAGAAAGCACATTCCCTCTAGCTAATTTATAAATCACCTAGAGGGTAATTTTTTCCTTTTCTTTTGGTGGTAGTGGGGAGTAAACCTAGGGCCTTTGCACTAAGCTACATCCTCAGACTCTTATTTTTATCTTGAGACAGCATCTCACCAAGCTGTCCGGGCCGGGCTCATCCTTGTGATCTCCCTGTTTTGGCACGCCAAGCTGTTGGCATTATAGACATATGCCCACCGAGCCTGGCTCTGCAAGGAGACTTTAACATATCTTTATAAATCTGGATGTGTGCGTGTGTCCCACGCTCTGTGTCCACAGAGTCCATGACTGATCACTGTGGAGGCGTATCAGGCTTCTGCACGGTGTTGGGACAGACGTGGAGATGCGGCTTCGTCGGAGCGAAGGCCTGGATGGTGTGTCAGCTCCAAGGATAAATGAGCAGCCTGGGGGTGTGAGCCTGGCTCTGGCCAGCCAGCATCCTCCATTCTCAGCGGAGTCCCTTGGCTCAGCTCAACCACCAGTGGAACTGCATACTGCTTAGCCGGCAAACACACAGACAGAAAGAGTAACATGGTGCGTGGCTCCGAGAGGGCTGTAGTCTGGGAGGGACATCTGGGACAAAAAGCCCACTGAGACAGGCACAGGGTGCTGTGGAGGGCAGAAATCTCCTGTGTCTCTCAGGGTGTGAACAGTGCGGAGTGACACAGCATCCATCAAATCAGAGATTAGTAGGCCCTCTAATCTTGACTGCAACTTAGGGAAGCTCTGTTGAGAAGCTATTGCTAAGAAAACAGATTCTGAAAGCACATGCGACCTGGCTCCAGATCCCAGCCCTGCCACATGATTCTGGTGTGACTTGCAGCAAATTCTGTACTCTGCTGACCTCTGTTTTGGGGGAAAACCACATGATGCCTCAGAGGATGAATATGAGGACTACATACAACAGAGATAAGGCAACTAGCGTGTAGTGGTGTCTTGGCTCACAAACCTAATTTGTTCTACAATTCTGAAAAAGATGGCTAATTTGTGTTTGTGTGGGAAAGATGGCTGTGGTCATGTTCATCAACCGATGCAGAGTTTATGAACTAAAACGAAATTTTGCCAAATGCTTCTGTTTGTAAACCAAACTGTTGTAAACAAAAGCATTCATGAACCGAGGTACCACTGTAATCGTTAACACCCAGCACCCACAAAAGGGAAGCCACTGGCCAGACCAGTTCTCAACCGTCTCCTGCGTGGCTCCCCTGAAGGAACTTAACCTGCTCTCGGGAGAATGATATAGACCCTCGACAGCAGGGTTGTCTGAGCCGGTGGCGCATCAGAGCCCCTGGGTGGTTCAGGAGCTCTCTGAGTCAGAGCTCTAGGGAAATGTGATGGGGCCAGCAACTGACTGTGAGATCTCTGAGGGCTTCATCAGTCACAGCCTCCAGGACAGAGACTTCCCACTGTCTTCAGACCCTGACAGCGGCACAGGCATAGGCAGGGGGACTGTGGGCAGCCCAAGATGTGTGAGGCCTTTTATATCTCTAGACCCAAAAGACTACCAGGCCAGTGGAAGCGGCAAGGATGACTGTGACAGCCAGCTGCAGTGCACAGGCAGCCATGAGAGTCAGTGACAAGTCTCTCTCTCGCCCCTTCTCTAACCCCTCACACCAGAAGCTCCACTGAGCAGCGGCGTGGCAGCCTAGCACCTCCAGTACCATACATCAGAAGTAGTTAAGGAAACCCAGCAAGTCAATAAACTGTGCTTTCAGGGAATGTTTCAGACTTCGGGGACACACTGGGGAACCAAACAGATGAAAATCCTTGCCTTCTCGGGACTTACAGACTACAGAGGTGGAGACAGACAACAAATAACAACAATGACATAATAACAGAAGGCCACGAGTGCTTTCGAAAGAAATCTCAAGCATGAGATAGACAACAGGGAGAGCAGTCCCATCGCCCTCCCCCGCGCCATGCCTCCCGTAGCCACACTCAAGGGTCATCCAGTCCCTTCCCATGCCAGATTTTTTCCACCTGTTCTGTTCAGGGCCCCAGCTGCAGAAGTTGCCTGCAGTTGTCTGTGTCAAGCCTTGCTCACCAAGGCCAGAGGTGCCACCACCCACCTGAGTCCCTGGACTCATGCTCCCCACACCCAGCATGGCTCCGCCTGCAGGTGCCAGGTCCTGCTGTCTTCCTTCCTGCATCTGCTACCTCTCTCTGCCTCACCCCTGCTCCACCATCGCCTCTGGCCGGGGTGGGGGTGTTGGGGAGCTTCCCAAGAGGTCTTACTGCCTCCACTCCTGTCACTGACAGCCATTAGCCACACAGTGGCCAGAGTGGTCTTCCTTAGGTTTCTCCCAGATGCCTTTTCTTTTTGCTTAGCACTCTCTACAGGCTCCCATGTCCTGGGAACCTTGGTTCCTCAGCATGTGCTAAGGCCTGTCTTTTCTGCCCTCGCCTCTTCCACTCTGCCCCTATTCATGTGCTCTCAGCCTCTCTATTCTTTTTCTGACCCTTGAGCCTGCCAAAGTGCTCCCATTTCAGGCCACTCACTGTCCCTCTCTGCAACCACCGCCCAATGTCTCCAACTTCAGAGCTTTACACGGGTGCCTCTTGTCACCACCAGGGTCACAGAGTAAATGTGCCTACTACGGGACTGCCAAGGCAGCAGTCCAGTCCTCTTCTACGATGTTGCTCTACTTGATCTTTCCACAGCTCCTGCTTATGATTTCTTGACTATGTGCCCATAGGACAAGGACTGAGGACATGACTGAGGACAAGACTGCCCACCTGGCCACTCTGTCTGCCTAGCACCTAGGGCTGGCTGACATCATACCTGCTCGGTCCCTTTTGACAGCAGTCTTCCCTGTCTTGCCAAACTCCCAGGAGAGCCCACTTTGAAGTCTTTCCTGACAGCCCCAGCATCTCAACCTGGCTGTTCTTCCTGCTGTCACTGTCTCTGCTGTGTGGCCCTCGTGTTGGCAGCTCACTTCCAGGAGTGCGCATCCCATGTGTGCGCAGTATGTGCAGTCAGGAGACGAAGTTCTAGGCCCAGATCTACTGCTCTCGCCTGTTTCTTTCCTTCTTTGTCTTGGTTTCTTCCTCTATGATCCAGAAGAATGCATGTGAACAACCCATGAGGAGTCTTGGACAACACCCCCCCATACACCACAATGGCGTGCAATGACTTCACACTGCAGGGAGCAGCAGATGCACAAGAAAGGCTTTCCCTGGACCTCCTCGGCTCATTAACAGCAGACTCTCTGGATAAAACCAATCGCATAGCCACCCTCCCAGAATTCCTGTCCACTGGACTCCCCGACACTGGACTGTCACCTTCGCCTGGCCCTGGGAAGCTGCTCCCTACCTAGTCCAGCCCACTCTTCTTCCTGGAGCCATCTAATCTCCCTGTGCAGCCTCCTGCTCCCCTTTCCTCCCCTTCATGATGAGCACAGACCAGCCCCTGGGTCCCTGGCTTCTGGGCACTGGCTTTTCCTTCCTTTTCCTTTGTGTGATGCCCCAAGCACAATGACAACACTCTAAGTCACATTCTTCTCTCAACCTGTCTCTCGCCAGTTTATCTTTGAGACTCAGTTGGGGAACCCGTGCAGGGGAAGGGAAGCTCCCTTCAGTGGGCTCTGAGGATTGAATGAGGCGAGGTAATGACAGTGTTCCTTGTGAGGCCACATGCTCAGGGGAATGCCAACTCCCACCTTGGGGAGAGGTGCTCAGAAAATGCTTCTTGATCGACGGGCGGCACGATGAGGCCAACAAGGTGCTTTCTACAACAAGAAGTCCTCTGCGGCCCACCATGGGCGCCACGGTGACTCAGGACCAAGGCGTCGCTGTCTCTCCACAGGAAGAGCGGCAGCTCCTGAGGCTGTGGTGCTGTGGCTCTGCCGTGTTGTCCGGGACCTCCGCTACGTGGCATGTTGTGGGCCTGCTCGCATGGACAAGTGCCTCTGGCCTTCCTGGGATTCTGTCTTAGTTTGGCCCCGCCATTTCCACAGATAAGTCCTGTCCCGACTCTGGACCTTGAGAGCCGGGCTAGTCAGTAGTTTCAGACCTCAACGTCATCCTCACTCACAACATCTTTCCCCTCCATGAGACATGGGGGAGGACACACGAAGGCACACAGGGTTACCTACAGTGGCCCGAACACAGATGATCCACTGCTGGTTGCATCCAGGGTGCTTTCTGAAACGGCATACTTTAGTTCGCTTCAGTTCGGCCCCGAGAGAAGTGGGGAACAGATGGGTTCATCAAAAGCCGAGCCCATCCCATTTTCTTCTCTAAACTCCGTCTTCTGACCCTCTTTAAGGTTCCTGTGAATCATAACCTGGACTTCTGCAAATTGCAGAAAGAATGTCAACTCTCCTGTCTCCTCCTTACCTTAGGACACCTGCTTCCTTTGAACCTTGCCCTGGTGCCTAGTACCATAAAACCCATTTTGAGTCTGTAACTTCAAAAACCGCCAGAATCCAAGAAAAACAAAGCATGACTAAAGTGACATTAGATTGTATGTAATAACAGCATGCCTATGTAAAACTCTTTGTACAACTCAAGATTTTGTTATATGAGAGCATCCTTCTAAACCGTATATAAGAAAGGGATGAGCAGACAAAGACTCGGGGTCGAGAGCATTATCTCGCAAACGACTCTTGATTGCTGGCTAATAAATCAGACTCAGATTGGCTTCTTGTGTGCTATATCTCCTATGCCCAAGTGAAGTAAAGCCGGGTCGGCCAGTGGGGCTGGCTTGGACTTCCACTTCACTTTCCAGAGGGAGACTTCACAGATTTATAAACTTTAAAAAACCTTTAAATAAACTGCTGTGCTTCCACTACATTTACTTTTCATACTACTCTCTGCCATCACTAATTGACAGGGTAGAGTGAGCTGCCTAAACGTCTCACAACATAGACTACAACTGAAAACAACATATTTTTGCACAGGAAGCATTCTGTTTTCTACAGCCCCAACCACCACTTTCCTCTACAGCTAAATGAAAATGACCAAAATGACAGAAAACTGGCTGCAGAGGAGTAGGACTAAAGCCACCAAAATACAAAAGGACACAACCAGCATGTTTCCCGGCCTGGCTAGGCTCTGTGTGTTGGGTCACTGCCCAGGAGGAATGTGGGACAGATTCCACCTGCTGGCCCAATGACTGGAGTCCCTCGCTGGGCAACGTGGCTCAGGAACAGGATGGGCGGCATCTTGGGGAAGGCTAGGGGAGGCGCTCCAGGGAGCTGCAGCCCCAGGTCTGCCCCACGGCCCTGCCTAGGGGCAGACTGAGCTGCTCAGACACATGCAGAGGCAGCAGCACCTTCCTCGCCCATCCAAGAGGGGCAACAGACTTGAGGAAGAAAACTGGGGAAATGACTTGGAAGCAAAATAATTTTTAAAGTGAAACTAATATTTTATGCTAAGTCACAAAGCTGTAAGGTATGAAATCAAATAAAAGCTCCAATTCTGAGAGGAGAAAACTCTGTCCTATCTCCTTCAACCTTCATGGAGTCACAGGGCAGGGGACAGCCATGTCCAAACTGTGGTCTCACCTTTAGGAATAGAACGCACAACGAGGAGCAAGGTTCACAGAGCAACTGGTGCTCCCACATGTGCTCAACAGCCGCAGTCTGCAGACCAAGAGGCCCAAGGGTGCACGGTTCCTGTGGGTCAGAGCGCTTGCTCCTCTAGACAGCCCCCAACCCTATCTCTATTGTAAAAGGAGCCTCAGTTTTCCCCTGCTAGACAGCACTCAGAAAACACTGCCTTGGGCCATTCCAGGGAGGGGACCCAGGACTCCTCAGCCTCATCAAGTAGGCAACCATTCCCTCCCCCACTCCCCACGCTCTGAGGCAGGTGGCCAAGTTCTAAGTAATTCTTTGGACTCAGAAGCCACTAAGAGACATAGGCCTGGGAATGGAAAGACCAACAGACGAAGTGTGAGGCCACTCATTTTTTATGTGACCTTGGGTAAGTCCTTCAACCTTTGGTCCTGGATCTTCCAGTCACCGATTGGTGTAACAAGGGCCCCAGGGTGATTTCTACAGTGCCTTTACCATTAAGATTCTAGGTTTCCTCTGGACATCCCTCTGTTCCCTCAGGGGTCCCAGTACTCACTGTGCGGCCATGGCTGAAAGACTGCAGCACAGGGAACCTCAGTCCTGTGCTCCCCCCAGGCTACGTGGATCGGAGGACCACAGACTCTCTGAAGGCAGTGCCTTGATTTTTAGATTCTACTTAAAACCAAACAGGAAAAGGAAGCTGAACTAGAGAAAAGGGGAAACAAACCCCAGTTAAAAACTGAAACCTAGGTAGAAAATAGAGAAACAAGAAGCTAACATGCTTCTGTTTCAGTGTGGGCAGCTGAAAGCTGTGGCACAGGCCTGAAACCCCTGAGGCCGGCAACCTCAGGCTCCACGAGCTTCCTGTAAGGGCAGACCGCCTGAGCCCAGGCCGCAGGTGCAACTGGCTGTGTGTGGGGCTGGCTCCACGGGAGACCAGCAGCTCCCCAGGCTCATCTAGCCCAAGGCCACCTAGGGGCCTGGGCCCAGGTTTTGTAGACAGAGCAGACCAGGCAGATGACTGCCCACAAGCCCTGGGAGAAGCTGCTGGCTAACCCTGGAAGATAAGGCTTTAACAGCTGCTTGAGTCTTCATATTGGACTCTGGAGTAAAATTTGCATTTCTACTTGGGAGCCACTTCTCTTTAATGGTGATATTTCAGCCAGCAATTGAGAGCCTGAAGGAAACATTTTGGGATACCAGAAGCTTGGCTTTGACACACAGCCATTACACAAGCCCACGGCCTCAATTTCCTCAACTGTAAAACAGGATTAGTGATTCTTATTTGGCTTATCTGCACAGAGTTTTCATGAAGATCCATCCTTAATCTTTCCTTTAAAATTTACTGATAAGGGGTTGGGGATTTAGTTCAAGTGGTACAGCACTTGCCTAGCAAGTACAAGGCCCAGAGTTCCATGGCCAGCACCCCCAAAACAAAACAAAACAAAATGAACAAAACAAACAAAAAAACTCAAACAAAAAAAGACAAAAAAATTTACTGATAAACCCACTAAGGTCATATATTGTGTTAGAAACTGGAAACAAAAAGATGGAAAAGAATGGCTTATTTATCCTTGGAGGGCTTTTACAGTTCAGGAGGGAGAGAGTGATATGGGAGCAAATAGATGCATTAAAATATTATTGAAATAGTGAACAACAGCTGTACAAAGTACAGTACAAAGATTAGTCCCAACGGAAGAGATGAGTGTACTGCAAACACTGAAAATGCATTTTAAAAGCTTTGAAAGGTATACATTTCCTGGTAAACACTGTGCTAGCTACAAACCATGTACTGTACTTCCCATCTTTGTGCTGTTTAAAATATTTGCTAATTTTCCCTTCTGATTTTTTTCATGTAGTATCTGGAAGTGTTTTGTGTAAGTTTGAAATATCTGGTGTTTCCCTACACTGTTGCTATTTATTTCTAGTTTAATTCTACTTTAGTTAGAGCACATGCTCAGTATGATTTCTTTTGTGTTTTCTGGAATGATCTCTACCTTTTTATATTCATACAGACTTGTTTTAGGGTCCAGTATGCAGCTTATCTTGGTGAAGGTACCATGATCACAAAAAAAGAATGTGTACTAGGAATTGGGTGCAGTATTCTAAAAGTATCAGTTAGGTCAAGGTGGTTAATAGTATCATGTTGAGCTTCTGTGGCCCTGCTGTTTTTGTTCTTTTGTCTAACTGTTCTAACTGCTGCAAGAAGATTTTAAAATCTCCAACCCTGGCCAGGCATGGTGATGCCTGCCTATAAATCCAGGTACTCAGAGGCTGAGTCAGGAGAATCATGAATTCACGGGCAGCTTGGGCAACTTAATGAGACTTTTTCTCAAAGACTAAAAAGGGCTGGGATATAGCTCAGGGGTAGAGTGCTCCGAGGTTCGAGCCTCACTGAAGGGAAAAAGATTTCCAACTGCGATGGTGGATCTATTGCCTTCTCTTTAATTTTGTTAATTTTTATTTCATATGTTTTGAAGTTCTTATTAAGTACATTTTTCATCTTGTATTTTTTTATTATTGTTGCTACTGTAATAAGTAACCAGAAACTTAGTGTCATTTAACAACACAAATGTATTATCTTGCAATTTTTAAAATGAAAATAGTAGGTCAGAAGTTGAACAGGGACCGGAAGTTCTTCAGCATGAGTCGCACCGGGCTGAGATGAAGACTTTGGAGGTGCTACACTTTCTTGTGGGCTCTAGAGAAGCCACCCCACCCCCCACCTCTCCCAGCTTTTACACAACCTGCATTCCCTGGTTCAGGCTTCCTTCCCCATCTCCAAAGCCTGCACTGCATCGCTCTGCCCCTTCTTCAGTAGTGGCATCTCCTTCTGTCCACAGCCAGGGCGGGGGGTGCTCTGCTTGTGAAGGACCCATGGGACCAGCCGACCCACTGAATAGTCCTGGATAACTGCCTGGTCTCAAGGTGCCTTCGGCCTTGTGAGGCAACGTCTACACTTCCTGGAAACTGAGGAAGGCATTGGCATCGCACTGCCTTCTGCGTATCCTTTCACTTCCAACTTCTCTGTAACTTAGTATTTAAAGAGTGTATCTTGTAGACAGGAAATGATTGAGTTTTGCATTTTCTCCCAGACTGACAACCTCTATTTTTAAATTGGGAGTATTTAACCCATTTATATTTGACTTATTGATATAGGTCTACGTTTTGCTACTTTTCTGTTTGTCTCATGTGTTTTTAGTTCCCTTTTTCCTCAATTCTGTGGGTAAGCTAAATACTTCTTAGAATGACATTTCTCTATTGATGGTTTAGCTATACTTATTTATTTTTGGAGGTCTTTCTGGGGATTACAATTTATGTCCTTAAGCTTTTTTCTTCTTCTCTCCTCTAGTGGAAAGTTGAAAGCAGGCAGTTGAACCCAGGGCCTTGCTCTTGCTGGGCAAGCATTCTAGCACTAAACTACATCCTTAGCCCCGACACACTTAATTTTATACACTATACTTAGAATTAGTGCTGTACCACTTCTTGTAAAATTTAAGAACTTCGTAACTGCACAATTTTATTCTCTGTTCCTATGCTTACAATGTAGCCATCATCGGACTTCATATTCATAACACAGTGTTACACATTTTTGTTTCATAGGTCTATGTAAAATATATATGTGATTGTTATATAAGTATGGTTAAATTATATATATCAGAAATATACAAATATATAAGAATTTATATTAGATACTTATTATATATTAAGAAAACAGTCCTTTTATATTTGACTGTATATTTCTATTTTCTGATACTCTTTATCCCTTCCTGATCATCTGAGTTTCCTGGTATCATTTTTCTTTAGCCTGAAGAACTTCCTTCAACATTTCTTATTAAGCAGTTGTGCTGGCAATAATTATCTTAGTTTTGGCTGAAAAATATTCTCATTTTGCTTTCATGCTTGAAGGCATTTTTTTCTGATAGAGAATCCCGATGTTTCTTTCAGTACTTCAAGGATGATATTCCACCATCTTCCGGCATCTGTGGTTTCAGAGAATGCAGCCATCACTCATGTATGATGTAGGTAACGCACCTTTTCCCCTCTGGTCATTTCAGATTCCCTCTTTTTCTTTGGTCTTTAGCAGTATGACTATGGCAAGCTTAGGTGTGATCCTCCTAGTACACAGCTTGCATTAAGATTCTTGGATATGTGAATTAAGGTTTGAAAAATCAAATCTGGAAACTTTTTTGTCATATGTCTTCAAATATTTTTCTTCTGCTCCATTTTTTTCTCCTCTCTGCCACCCATGTGTGTCAGCCTCCTGATATTATCTCGAAAGTTAGCAAGGCCTTGTTAATTCTTTGTTTCTCAAATGAGATGGTTTCAGATTTCCAAGTCAACCACCCTCTCTCCTCTACAGTTTCTGAGCCACTTTTAATTTCATCCAGGGAATTTTTCACTTCATTTCTGGCACTAGAATATTCATTTGGCAAATATTTAATTATTTCCATTTTTCTGTCGAGATTGCCTGTTTACTCATTTTATCCATCTTTTCTTTGAAGTCTTTAATCATATTTATTATAGTGACTTTGAAATATGTGATTGCTCATTCCAACTTCAGGTTTTCCCTTATTATAGTCCCACTCCTGACTCTCCATATGTCCACTAACTTACAGTCGTGTATGGGACAGTGTTATGAACCATTATGGGGAGTCTAGATCACTCCGTCTTCCTTTGCTGCAGACAGGCAGATTATTGGCAGATCCTGTGGTGCTACCACACTTGGCTGACAGGTTTCTTAAATTCTGTTTCCATTTCAAACTTACTCCTAGGGTGTGGCCTCCTCTGCCATGAGCTCAGTCCTATTTCTGAGTTGTAGCAGTTCCAGTATATCCCAGTCCCATGCGACCTCTGGCATCCTACTTCGGCTCTGGCCCTCAGCCGACATTCCCTGTTAGGGTGCACCGACAGCTTTACCTGGCGTAGCATACCCCTTAGCCAACCCCCTGAATGAATTCTGATACAGGATTCCTCTGTGCTTGCCCCCACCATGTGCTTCCTCTTCTATAACTCCTTCTAAAGCCCAGCTACTGTATTTCAGCAGCCTGGAGTCTCAACATCTGCTTCCCAGGTTTGTGAAGATGACCTTTCGGCTTGGGTTTGCTACCAGGACCACAAAGTGCCCATAGGTGGAGAGCCTGAGTCTCTGTGTGGCATATCGCGGCCCTGCTTCTCTTGTGTGAGTCCTGCACTGTCTTCTCAGGGTCTCTGAGTGGCAAGGATTTAATGTGTTGTCTGAGCTTCAGAACCCTTCAGGTAGTCAGTTGATTCCTATATTCTGTTCATCTTCAAAGGTGTTTTGTCATTCGCACGACTCCAACACAGTCAGAGTGGAAGTTGGCTGTGGTTACCAGAGCACCAGAGGAGCGTCTTTGTCGTTTCCCGAAGATGGCAGCCTGGGTGTGAACATTGTCACTGTGAGAAAGTGCCTTTCAGTTTCAGCCCTTGCTTCCCATCCTTCACATGCCACCCTGTCTTTCATTGGTTTCACTAACCAATGAAAGCCTGAGCCTCCTGGGAGCAGTCTTTTAACTCCATCATCCAGCTGCACTAAAGCACTAAGTAGCTTTTGAGATGGAGCAGAAAAGTGGAAAGACTTCTCACCAGGACACTAGCCCTTGCTAGCTCTAAACTGCATGCCCTTGGGCACTCGTGTCCCGGCTCTCATCCCTGGCTTCCTCATCCACTGGCTAACAGGACTGGTCTTAGTAGAAAGCCACAGACCACAAGTTGTAAATCAGTTAGGTCAAGGCAATAAGAAATCTGGGGAAAATGTAATGGGAGCTGTTTGCACCTGAGAAGTAAGGGAGTGAGGAAGACAAGTAGAATCTGGTAATATGATACTATGGCTTGAGCTCAGCACCCAGTACACTGCTTAGGCTGCAGTAGGTATGAGGTAAACGGTGACTGCGTGAATGAATACATGAATAAGTGAATGATGAGAAGGGCACCAAAACTTATAATCCTAAGGCATTTGGCTATGTATCTTCAATATGGCATACGCTCAGTAAACCACAACAGTATTGGCTTGGCTGGAAGAAGTACTTTCCATATGCCTAGACTCCTACAGAAAGCAGAGTGGGCTGAAAACAAACCAGGAGGCTATGGGAAGACACTCTGCTTAGGAGAGTTGGTTGTGAGACTTGGGAAAATTGCTACACTGGAACTTCCACAAAAAAGGCAACACAGAGCAGGGTAAACTGCTTAGCACTGGCTGGTTTGGATAATTCAGGTGGGCCTGGGACAGAGGGCCATTTCTAGTTATCTGGTAGCTGGCCCTGTATTACTCTAGAGCAGAGAAAATCCTGCCTTGTTGTTGGGACTTGTGTCTAGATATCCCCTGAAAGCCTCATGTGGTCAGAGATGGGGCTTTTTAGGCGCTGGTTGGATCTAGGGTGTAGATGTGTGGTACCAAATTTGTCTACTAATTAGTTTAGCATAGTTCTGGGTGTGGCTGATGAGAAGCCCCACTCTGGGTGTCGCCAACCAATAGGCTTGTAGCCTGGATGGAAAAAAAGGGAAACAAAGACTTGTTGCTGTTGCTTGCTGCTTGCAGCCTCCTGTCTGCCCTGCCACAGACTGTTTCTCCTCTGCAATGCCTCTCGGCCATCCTGCTCTGCCTTGGAACCAGCTGACTGTGGACCGAAACCTCCACAAACTATAAGCTGAAGAAAACCTTTCCTCCTTTAACTTTGGGTGTTGGGTTATTTTGTCCCAGCAATGTGAAAAGTAACTAAGACACTCGGTGTGTGTAGATGGAGGAAGTGGTTGAGGAATGGAGTTAGGACTGGTTTATGTAGGAAGAGGAGGCTCACCTACTGTCTCTAGGCACTAGGCAGCACAGAGAGAGCCAACAAGGACTCAATCAACAAGGACCTGAAAGTTGTCAAAGCATCGTAAAATACAAAAAATATGATTAATACAGAGCAAGGAAGTATGGGAAGAGGCTGCTTACTGAGCACTGAGTTTCCTTTTGGAGTGACAGAAATGCTGTAAAACTAAATAGTGATGATGGCTGTAAGCACTGTGAATGTACTAAGTGCCACTGAACAAAGATACAGACATTTAAATGGTTTATTAAAAAGTTAGACCAAAAATCTACTAAAATTTTTTATTGCCGAGGGTTTATGTGTGAATCAACAATGATAACCACTGACCACTGTTAAAAAAAATATATCCATAACTTTGGAAAAAAGGTTCCAGACAACAACTTTTGTGTACATATAGGGTATTCATCTATGAGGAACAGAAGGTGGTGAGAGTGTATTCAAGACTGGGGGAAGCCATAGACATGAGTCATCTTTAAAACAATGATAAAGAAGAATAAGTAAGCAAGGGCCACAGTAAGTTAGGAGTAGCCATCAGGACAATAAAAATAGAACCTATAGTTTTCAATTCAATTGAAGAAAATTTAATATACACTCTAGAAGGCAGGAGAGGGGGGAAAAAAACACCAGGAGAAAAAACATGAAATAAAAACAGAATAAGACAGGAGAAACAAGGGCTATTACTCTGGTCTTCCAATTTTCTTTTCTTTTCTTTCTTTTCTTTTTTTTGCTCGTGTAATGCTATGGACCGAACTGTGTCCCCTCACTCAAAATATGATGGTATCTGGAGATACACCCAGATGGAGGCAAACAAGGTGAAAGGTGTTTGTAAGAGTGTGAGAAGATTAGTGTTTTACATGAAGAGACACCTGCAGACTCTCTGTGTATGTGTGAGTGCTCCTTCCATACCCCAAGTAAGGACACAGCAAGAAAGCAGCCAATCCATCGGTACCTTGATCTTGGACTTTCCAGCTTCCAGAACTGTGAGAAAATAAACTTCTGTCGTTTAAACGACTGAGTCTATGACATTTTATGGTAGTTCATATAGACTAATACCTTCTAAAATACTTAGAAAAGCTGTATCCTCTTGCACATTTTTAAGGTGACATGAACAACTATTCATGGTTAAGTTCAAACGGCCTCAAAGGATGTAGTATTTAGAAATAGTATACTGCATGCAGTAAATGTTAAATATACAAATGCAGCTTAATGTGTAAGCTTAGAGGTCTGTCATAAGTCTCAACTGGTGGGGCTGGAGATGTAGCTCAGCGGTAGAGTACCTGCCCAGCAAGTGCAAGGCCCTGAGTCTGATTCCCAGCACCAAGGGGGAAAAAAAAAGACTCAACTGGTAAAGCCTGCCTGCTCTTTTCAAACCACTCGGGCAAATCAGATTTATTTTCTGTGAGAAAAAGGTTTGACCTAATTCTGAACTCAAATGTGCCTATGCACATCATTTCTGAATTCTTTTTTTGGGGGGTGCTGAGGGTAGAACTTGGCGCCTTGCTCTTGCTAGGCAAGTGCTCTACCACTGAGCTAAATCCCCAACCCCCTGAATTCTTAATTTTATTTTTATATTTTAATTTTTATTAGTACACATTTGTAGTACATCATGATTACATTCATAGTGGGACATTGGTACATGTACATTTCTTAATTCTTTTTATGTCCATGTCCCATCCTTGAATTCCTAATTTTAAAAAAGACAACTAAATAGATAAAGCACGAAGCTATGCCATGAGTTGGTAGCCTGGATGCCAGCTTGCCTCATTATTTTCTATATAAACTATCTTCGCTGCATTCTCGTGATTCTCCTTCAGGGTCAGCGTACTCTCAAATTGGTCCTCTGTCCCAGGTGGCCATTACGTCCTAGATGATGAATAATAGAGGGGTGGGTGACACACCTTTCTTCTGGTGTGAGACAGGGGAAATCACGAAAGGTGACGTGCATCAAGAGAGCCAGCACACATGGGCAAACTGCCAGACAGACCAGAACTAGCATGGAATATGAATGGAGACGAGAAATCAGGGAACTGACTTCCTCATATTCCCAGGAAGATGTGCACTCCAGAATAATTGTGCCCCAGTCTGAATTCTGCCATGCTAGTACAATAGTAATGACCCACTGTAAGAATGAAGATAAAGAAATGGGAAAATTATAAGGCAAAGCAATTAAAAATAAACAGAAAACTTAGCAATTTGAATCAGACATAGAGAATTTCGAGGAGAAAAATATGATTAAGGAATCAGAGGACTATTATATATTAGTAAAAATAATCATAAGCATGTATGCAAATAATATAGCCTCAATATGTAAGTAACTACAAATTATGAAAATAGTTAAACAATCCTAGTGAACATTTAAAATATATAACTTTGTTAGTTTAAAAATAGATTAAAAAAGTAGATTTTTCAAAAATGTGGGCTGGCATTAGCTTATTCAGCTATGCCTTGTTGACATTTCTTTTAAAGTTCTGTATGCTAACAGAAAACTCACACTACAGAAAGATACAGGGGTAAATTATAACTCCTCTCCCCAACATAACCACTGTCGACAATGGGAAAATGTTTTTATGGGGGAAAGCAGTACTTTAAGATCTGGTCCCAGTCCAGTGTTGCTTCCATTACTCCTCGGTGTCCTGCACTGCAGGGAGGGGAGGAAACCTGTGCTACTCAGCATTTCAAAGAGTAATGAGAACATACTACAACCTGGATGAACCTTAAGAACTTCGAGCTCAGGGAGAGAAGCCAGTCACAAACAGCTGCACATTGTATGACTTCATTTAGATTATATGTCCAGAATAGGCAAATCCAGACTGGTGACTGACTAGGGCTGGTGGGGAGGCTGGGGAGTACTGAGATAGAGCACTAACTGTAGTTTCCTTTTTTTCTTTTCTTTTCCTTTTTTTTTTGAGACAGGGCCTCGCTACGTAGTTGAGGCTGGCCTTGAACTCACTGTGTAGCCCGTGCTGGAGATTCTTCTGCCTCAGTCTCCCTGCTGAGTGCTGGGCTTACAGGCGTGCATCACTACGCCTGGCTGTAATTTCCTTTTGGGGTGTTGAAAATGTCTTCAGATCAATTGTGATGATTGTTGCAAAAGTTTATAAATACACTAAAACCCTCCAAATTGTACACTTTAAATGGGCGAATTTTATGGTATGCACATTAATCTCAGTAAAGCTGTTGTTAAAAAATACCCCAAGTGCAGACTGAAAATGTAAACGCTTTCAAATGGGTTATGAAGGAACAGCGCGACTTCTGCATGACTTTGAGATTGTTGTGGAAAACCGTCCCGCCATCCTGGCTCACATGAGAAACAACTCTCAGTAGAAAGAGCCTCCTCCAGGTGACAATTCTCAAGTATTCCAGCTCTCTAGAGAGTGAACAGAAACTAAAACGAGGCAAGGGCACTTCCAAGGAAAAAGGACGTGGCGGGTGCAGTGGACACGCTGTCTGGCTTTCAGGCAATGTCTTGAACTCCAACTGTGCCTGCGGGCTTCGTGGCGAGCCTATGAACTTGACCAGGGACTATTTATTTCTCAAGCTATACGATGAGTCCTTTAATGCTTCCAAACCTTCTGCCTTCTTTCAATGATTGCCAGTGGTTTTTAAAAGCACTGAAGGAAAAATGGAACACAGTAGCTGGATTTGGTTAATTATACATCAAATGCACACAAAGGAACATAATAATGAGCAACCACTTTTCATCATTTAAATTACCGGAGCTGTTTGTTTGCATCTCAGGACTTTCTGTTTGGTTTGTTTTTGCTTTTGTTTCATTTCTATAAATGGAAGACATGGATAGATCTGTGTAGCCACCACCTCTATCAGAAAGCAGAATGGTCCCAACACCCCAGACCCCCTGTGGCTCTCCCTCAGCTTTACTTTCTGGCACTCATTGGTCCGTTCTCCATTTTAGCCATTTTGTCTTTTGGAGAATGTCATACTAGTAATTATGTAATGTGTAATCTTATAAACTGGTCTTCTTCACTCAGTATAATGCCTTTGAGAGTCATCCAAGTTGTTGTGTTGATTAATAATTGCAGTGTTTTTTGTGGGTTTTTTTCAGAGTAGTATTCCATTGTATGAAAGTAGTACAAGTAGTTTATCCATTGAGTTGAAGGATGTATGAGTTGTTTATGGTTCTTGGAAGCTCTAAAAGGGCTGATATACACCGTCATGTACAGATTTTTGATTTCTAGTGGGTAGTAAATATGTAGGACTGCTGGGCAGTGAGCTGTCTGCTAAGAAACTGCCAAGTCATCTTGCAGAGTAGCTGCACAATTGTGGGTTACTCATGGCAGTGCAGGAAAGCTGCTGTGGCTCTTCCCTGCCTGTGTGTGGAACTGCTGGTATTTTATTCATTTTAGGTATTCTAATAAGAACAGGACATCTTATTGTAATCTCAATTTGCATTTCTCTAGTGACTAATGATGCTGTGTATCTTGTCACATGATCATTTGCCCTCTGTATCTCCACCTTGTTAAAATGTCTAAGGCTTTTGCCCAATTTAAAAAACTAAGTTGTTTCCTTACTGTTAGGTATTAAGAGTTCTTTATATGTTCTGAACATAAGCCCTTTGTGATTTACAAGTATTTTGTCTCTTGCCTTTCATTCTCATGTCTGTCACAGAAAAACTGTCTTTAAGTTCGATGAAGTAAACAATGCTTTAATTTGGTAAATCCCAACTTATGTTTATTTAGCTGTTATGAATTATACTTTTCTGGTGCTAGAGACAGAACCAAGGGCCTCGTGCATGCTGGGTGACCACTCTGCCAGCTGCGCTGTGTCCCCATTCCTGAGGGATGCTTTGCTGTCACATCCACCCTTCGCCTAAATCCAGGTCATGAAGACGGTTTCAAGTTTCCATACAGACGTTTTGTAGTTTCGTGTTTTATTCGGGTTTAGGATCCATCATGAGGTAACTTTTATATATGTAAGGATTAAGTCAAAGATCCTTTCTTCCTGCATAATGATGTCCATTGACTCCAGCAGCATCATTGAAATGACTAGGCTATTGAACTGCCTTGCCTCTTCATCTAACATCAATCGATGTATTTTTCTGGACTGATTTCTGGACTTTCTATCCAGGTGGCCAACTTCTCAGTAAGTTATCTTGCTTTCTTTGAGACAAGGTCTCTCCATGTAGTTCAGGCTGGCCCTGAACTATGTTGCCCAGCTGGCCTTGAACTCTCGAGAAACCTCCTGCCTCAGCCTCCCGAGTGCTGGGATTACAGGCATGCACTACCATGCACCATAACACAACTTAAAAGTGGCATTGGCAATATAGAAAGCATTCTTAGAGTGACCAAGATGATGAGACAAACAGAAATAGTGACAGTGAAGACTGGCTGGAGAAGCTGGGCTGCATAGCCCAGGGTTATGCAAGGAGAATGTGAGTACTAGCTCTGGAATAGCAGCTAGCAGGCAAGAAAGTCCCATGAGACCCAGAGAGAAAGAGGACTGGGATCCATGGCTAGCACCAGGCACTGTACTGGGCACCAGGGGTCCAGAGATGGGTAGAGAGAAGCCACTGGGAAAACTATGTGGGGTTGAAAACATCCAACCAGCCAATTGTAGCCATCTGCACATTTGCTTTAGGTAAGACACTGGATCAAATGACTCGCTTTGATTTGGGTTTTGCACAGTTGCCAAAGATGCCCCAACCACTGCGTTTTTGAACAAATAACTGTTTCTGTTCTTGGATTAATGGCCTCATGAAGAGACGGAGGTCACATGGAAGAAAAAGATCTGTCCCAGGTCTCAAAATAATGTTTACAAACCTGAGTTTGGAAACCAAGCCTTCTGCTTATTCCTTACTCCAGGATTCCTTTCTATGATTTGGCAACATTCTTAATCAGCCCTGTGTCTGCTGAATGACAAATAACCCAGGGCCTCCTTCTTAGATATCCTGTTTCCTACCCTTCAGGTTTTCAGTCTTTTGGGCTATCTCAGAGGCCTTTAACAGAATGGAATCCTACAATTTGAAGTCTCAGCACTTTTTAAAATGACAAAATAGAAAAACATCAAATCAAACAGGTTCTCTTTTTCAGACTATTTCTGCTCTGAGCTCTTCTGGGTGACCTACTGCTCCAATTAGGCTGGAAATAAACCTGGCTTTCATGAGATCCAGGATATGGCTGGAAGAGAAAGCTGTCAAGACTACTTAAGATCACCGGTGCCCACACTAGCCTCCAAGCATTCCAAGAATTCATCGATTCATTCCATAATTCATTCCGCCGATTACCCACAAACACAGACACCCTGGGAGAGCAGATGTCACTGACTGGTTTAGTTTTACTAATCTACCCAGGGCAGGGCAGAGACCAGAAAAGCAGTAACACTGTAGTTTATTGATAGCGCCTCCCTCAGGCAGTGTGGCACAGTAGAAAGCTATCATACACTCACGGAGGCACTAATTCTCTGTCTGAACATGTTCGTCTAACAAGTGGAAGAATAATCCCAGTCCTTCCTTCCTGGCAGAGTTCTGGTGAGGCTCAAATGAGACACACAGACAGGAAAAGTGTTTTGTAAACTAGGAAGCACTGTTACCTACATGGGAGGTTTCTTCATCTAACAAACATATGTTGAGCACTTATTAAATGACATGTTCCAAGCTAAACACCATGGAGATAAAGTAAAATACCGTTTCATCCCTCCAGAAAACAATCTGCTATAGAACAGACAGGTAAGCGCAGGGTGACAGGAGGGCACAGGCCAGGCTGTGGGCAAGAGGACAGCTGAGGTAGAAGGGACAGAAGGCCAGCCAAGGCAGCAGTAGGAGCTAGTATACAGAAAATATTGCACACTTCTTCATTTATTTAACATGCAAAATAATCCCCCAGAGTGGGCACTATTTTTATTGTTATTATTCTATAAAGCAGTGGCTCTTAACTGGGAGAGGGAGGGAGGGGATTCTGCCCTTGGGGAAACATCTGGCGATGTGGGGAGACATTCTGGTCCTCACAGCTTGGGAGGCGGCTGCTGCTGACATCTAGTGGGTAGACGCCAGAGATGCTACCTGTGCGTACTGGAAAATAACACCCAGCTGTAAAATAATCAGCCTTGAAAACTAGAGATCAAAAATGCCAGCCCAGGCTGGGGATTTAGCCCAGTGGTTAGAGTGCTTGCCTAGCAAGCGCAAGGCCCTGAGTTCGATCCCTGGCACAAAACAAACATACAAAAAACCCCAGCCCCAGTCAACCTATGCTTGCCTTATCTGCCTTAGAGAGTAGCCTTGGAGCAAGAGAATAGTGAGGAGAAGAGACAACCAGCCCAAAAGTGCACAGGATAGTGATAGGTCTTCTGTGACCGAGTGCCTGGGTTATACGTCCTTGGTTCTGAGCCTCCTGGGTCCACGCGGAGGAGGATGAGCTGGGACAGGGCCTTGCCTGAGGCTCCAGGGTATCCCAAATCCACCACAGCTTAGAACAGCAAGTATGAGGGGAAAGCAGAGAAGGAGGAAAGGAAAAAGGCCAGGAGAGAAGCAGGCGCCTGCGAGTATATTTTTGACTCTGATATAACACTCTCTAACATTTCCATGGCGCTCTGCATGTAAAAAAGCTTGCTTCACACCCTTGGTGTAATTCCATCATCTCTCTGGCACGCCTGTGAGGGGGGAGGCAAAGAAGAGTGCCCTGAATTTCTAGGCCTGGAAAGGTGACATGCATCCACCGGGGCTCCAGGGCCTGCTAAGCAGGCAGGACTTGAGGGCAAAGCCTCTCTCCATGGCCTCGCACCCCACACCAGCCCTGCATTAGCCACTTGTTCCTTGAGTCCCCTACAGGCCACAGAGGCAGGACAGAAATCTCTCTGACAAGGGTTCCCTGAGGGCTTGAGAGATGCCAGGTTACCTGGAGGAAGGGACTCAAAACCGCCTGATGAGCTGAGCCAGAGAGAGGCGGGGACACAGATGCCATGCCCCTGGGCCTGGCTCCTGTGTCTTTCTGGTTAGGTGGGCAGCTCCAGGCTGGTCACCTACCCTCTGGGCATCTGTGCCCCTCCTGACTGGGAGAGGACCACAAGATGGCCGATAAGGGCACGCTCCACTCCAAGGCCGGTCTGCTTGTGCCCTTTCCCGGAAGCCCATAATAGTGCTCTCAAGTGTGGTCAACAGAAACTGTTAATAGGAAGGCAGCCGGAACACCCTGCATTAGGAGGAAATATACTCACTCTATGAATAAATTAAATTTCCAAAGAACTGAATCCTTTAAAACACTTGTCCATCTCTCGAATGACCAATGATGTTGAACATTTTTTCATATATTTATTTGCCATTTTTATTTCTTCATCTGAGAAGTGTTTATTCATTTCAGATGCCCATTTTTGGATAGGGTCTTTAAATTTGAGGGGTTTGATCTTTTTGAGTTCTTTATATATTCTGGATGTTAGACCTTTGTCTGAGGGACAGCTGGCAAAAATTTTCTCCCAGTCTGTGATTTTTCGCCCTACTCTACTAGTAATTTCTTTTGCTGGGCAAAAGCCTTTTAATAGGATGTGGTCCCAAGCATCAATTCTTTGAATTGTTTCCCGTGCAGTCTGAGTTTTATTCATAAATTTTTTTCCAACCCCTATGTCTTCGAGAGTTCTTCCTATTTTATTCTCCAGGAGATTTATTGTTTCTGTTTTTATGTTTAGGTCTTTGATCCACTTCGATCTTAGTTTAGTACATGGT